>BLBF01000042.1:26167616-26183740 GCA_015471245.1 Laticauda colubrina | reverse complement strand
GAAGGAAGGAAGGAAGGAAGGAAGGAAGGAAGGAAGGAAGGAAGGAAAGGAATGAAAATAGAAGGAAGGAAGGAAGGAAGGAAGGAAGGAAGGAAGGAAGGAAGGAAGGAACACGGATGGAAGGAAGGAAAAGAAGGAGTGTTGATTTCCAACTGTTTTCAGTGCAGTAGAATACAGGCAGTTGTTTATATAATCTCAACTTTTTGCCTTGCAGTTTTCAACATTTCAAGTCATTCCTATAACAACAAAATCATTTTAATTATCAAAACCTAAAATCAAAGTCTTGTTTCAGTTTTTTCAGCAAAAAGTCTGAAGCAGTTTCCAAATGCAAACAAAAGTGTATAATTCACCTCTTCAATTAAAACAGTCGATTTTGCCATCTCCACAATCTCACCCCCTTTATTATCCATTCTTTCATTCTGGAAATTAATGCACCTTTATGACTATCAAGTTCTTGTTGCTGTCACTTTATACCTATCCCTCTGCCATTTCTCTTCAGTCGGGAAAATAAGAAAAAAGATGGGAGAACAAACCTTGTTAACACCCTGCTTTCTTCCTTTTTTCAGACGTGTGTGTTGAAAGCACACTTCACATGTTCAGAGGCAGTCTGCCTTAAAGATTATGATTTATATTTCAGGACTGAGTCTCAGCATAAGTGCTTCGCGGAGATGAAATCCTGGTTTGGTCAGCTTTTCATTCATTAATTCAGTTTATTTGAATCCTGCTGTTCCTTCTTCAAATGAAAGCTCAGAGCAGCTAATGTCTTTCCAGGAAAACAATAATTTTTATCAACAACCTCTTTATAAAAATGCAACAATAAACTTTTAGCCCATCTAATCTAAAATGAACAGTTATCGTGTAAATGCTTATTGTCTTACTAAAAAGGTTAAATTTGATACTTGAGGCACACAGGACCAATTTACGTGATACGAAAAAAGAAAGAAACATTTTGTAGGTATAATATATATTTATTAAAACTACTTAAGAAGTGGCAGGACAAAGAGTTGGCAGCCTTGTAGTAAAATGCAACCCGTTTATAAGCCTTTGCTTTGGAGAAATTTAATTTATTTAACTATGTGCTGTTGAAAGTGTTTGTTATCACAGCACTTCTTTCTTTCTGTTATTTTTTCAGTCGCATCAAAGCCGAAAAGGTATCGGACCTGTCCATCTGCTTTTCATTCTTCTTCCCGCACATATTTTTTTTATATGTGTGAGACCGTTGGAAAAAATATACAGCGAAACAAATTGACTTAATGGAATGCTAAGCTGAAGTATCTTGTTAAGATTATTTCTCAGATGTGTTTCACTAAGCTAAACACGTCTTTCTGCTTTGAATAACACAATCTACAGGAAAACAATGTCAGCACAGTGTACATACAATTACATCATGCTTGTTTGGGGTCGTGTTTTACCAATCCGTGTGCAAAATGCGTGTACCTGCATCAGCCATACACACATTTGCTTTTTTAATTGTGTTTTAGCAACTGTTGGTGTGTGAGATTCCATAGACGCAAAGAAGCGAAATCTCGGACAAAGTATTTTTCACCCAGATACTTTAGATCAGGGGTGTCCAACCTTGACAACTTTAAGACTTGTGGACTTCAACTCCCAGAATTTCCTGGGTGAGTGTCCAAAAATCTTAAAAAGTGGCCAAGATTGCACACCTCTCCTTTAGAAGAAATCAAATGACGATTCTTAGGATACCAGTCACGTCCTAGGACAGTGGTTGCTAACCTTTTTGGCAGGGCTGGGATTCAATTTTTTTAACAACCGGTTCTGTGGGCATGGCTTAGGTGGTGGGTGTGGCTTGATGGTCATGTGACTGGGTAGACATTGCTTGGTGGTTATGTTATTCGCTGGGCATGGCCAATTCAATATCACTCACATTGAGGCATGCATCTCCTTGCCTGGCCTCTCATGACTGTGGGGATGCTGCAACAGTCATAAGTAGGAAAAACAGCCATAAGTCACTTTTTTCAGTGCTATTGTAACTTTGAAGAGTCACTCCAAACAAGCAAAGTGCAACCAAAGGAGGGGAAAAAACTCCAGTGATGTTCTAGGGACAGGAAGTCTGGTCCTGCCAAGAATGTAATAAGGGTTAACGGAGAGGAGAGGCAGTTTCTGTAAGCAACACCAGAATGTTTCCTTCCTGCCTTCCTTACAGGATTAGGCCAGTAATTTCTTCTAACAACCAGTTCTCCAAACTGCTTAGAAAGTTAACAACTGGTTCTAGTAAATAGATGTGAAATGGTAGAATCTCACCCCTGCTTTTTGGGCTCCTGTGCCAAAAATTGCATGTGTGCTTGTGCTCGCGCGCTCACATGCCAGCACCCAGAATGCAATGCACGCAGCCCTCCAATGCATGCAGCCCCCTGCACATGCATACGCAATTCTTTCACTGCCCCCTTATCTGCACTGCGCCTCCCAGCTGATTTTCGGCACATTTGAGGCCTTTTTCAGCCTCACAGAGGCTTGAGGGAAGCCTCTGCAGCCTTTGCAGGATGAAAAATGGGCCCATTTCATAGGAAGGCTGAAAGTCCCGAAAATCAGCTGGGAGGCGCGCACATGTGTAGTCAGGTAAGTTTGGCTGTGGTTTGCATGCCCACACAAATGGCTCTGCATGCTACCTGTGGCATGAGTGCCATAGGTTTGCCATCATGGTTCTAGGGTAACTTCAGACAAGAAATTTAGCAGGACTTGGTCTCAGAGTTGAAATCACGGGTTTGCCAGTTGTGGAGATTTTCAGATGTGGAGATTTCCAGATGTGGTGGCCTTCACATCTCTGAATTCCCCAGGCAGAGAATTCTGGGGGTTGAAATCCTCACAGTGGCCAAGTTGGGAAAACACTATTTTTTGATGGTGATAACAGCTGTTTACCGTAGTAAGTATATTTCAGGAAACTGGATTCTGTTCCAGCATTATTGGGGGACAGAGATAATAATAATAATGCTGTTCCAGCATTATTGGGGGACTGGGTGTCTGCAGCACCCAGTGAAACCCTGATTTATTGTTTGGGAGGAGGAGGAGGAGGAAGAGAATTTCTGACTGTCTTTCCATCAGCTGAGGCTTGCAGTGTTTCTATCGTCCATTGCATTGAACTGAGGACATTTGTTTTAGTATTAATTTTTTCTCAGTTGATAGATCACCTTCTCTGTTTAATCCCAGCCCAAGAGGTCAGAGCTCAGTGGCTGTGCCTTTCTTCTGTCCCATTTCCTTCCTCATCCTATGTGCCCATATAGCTTACCAGGACTGTTTTGTCTCTTCCATTTGGTTTCCCTGCAGAACAGTAAGCAAAGCATGAGCAGGTGCTTTATAGACTAATATACCTCTTGATTCATAGATTCCCCCCCCCCCCCAGATTTATATTCCACTTTTCAGTTGTTCCGAGGACCTCAGCAACTGGGATGGCACTACAGAAAGCCTTTAACTGATGACTGTAGTTGTGATCAGGATTTCGGTTGCTAAGCAAGGTGGTTGTTAAGTGCTGGATTTGACCATTTGTTTTGCCATGGTTGTTGAGCAAATCACTGCAGTTGTTAAGTGAATCATACAATAAAGTGGATCCAGCTTCCTGGTTTTGCTGGATGAAAGTCAGTCGGGAAGGTCTCAAATGGAGAACCCAGGACACTGTAGCTGTTTCAAGTACATGCCAGTTACCAAGCACCCAAATTTGGATTACATGACCATGGGGAGGCTGTGATAACTAGAAGTGTGAGGACATGTTGTAAATTACTTTTTTTTCAGTGCTGTTGTAACTTTGAGTGGTTGTTAGACGAATGGTTGTAAGTCAAGGACTCTCTCTAAGGCCAATAAGTCTTGTTTCAGAGGCAGTTTGGTGCAAGATCAACAGATCAACAGAGTTGGAAAGAACCTTGTAGGTCATCTAATCCAACCCCCCGCCCGAGCAGGAAGTCCTGACACCACTTCTGGTAGATGGCCATCCAACCTCTTCTTGTAAGCTTCCTGTGATGAAGCTCCCACTTCTTCCAAAAGCAAGCTATTCCATCGGTTGATTGTTCTCACTGTCAGAAGGTTTCTCCTTATTTCCAGGTTGAATCTCTCCTTGTTCAGTTTTCATCCATTATTCCTTGTCTGGCTTTCAGGTGCTTTGGAAAATAGCTTGACCCCCTTTCTCCTCTCTCCTCCTTTCAGCCCCTCAAATATTGGAAGGCTGCTATCATGTCTCCCCTGGTCCTACTCTTCCCTAGACTAGCCAGGCCCAGTTTCTGCAACCGTTTTTCATATGTTTTAGCCTCCAGTCCCCTAATCATCCTGGTTGCTCTTTTCTGCACTTTTTCTAGAGTCTCAACATCTTTTTATAGTGTGGTGACCAAAACTGGATGCAGTACCCCAGGTGTGGCCTTCCTAAGGCTTGATAGAGTGGCATTAGTACCTCACTTGATCTTGATTGAGGATAATTGTGTCATTCCCCAGTCAGTCACTGAGATGCCTTGATTGTGTCAGATGGATGTGAACTACAGCTCATGGAAGCCGATGCCTTTTATGGGTGGTCCTTGCTTAAGGACCACTCGTTTGCCGGCTTTTTGAACTTAACAACGGTCACACGATTGCAATCTGGGCATGTGCCATTACGATGGTCACAACCATTCCAAGGGTCATCGCCATTTTTCAACCTACCCTGCCAGCTTCCAACCAGCAAAGTCAACGGGGAAGTTGGCAAGAGGTTGCAAACAGAGATCATGTGAGGTGTCCCACTTCGCAAGTCTTGGGATTCACTTAGCAACCAGAAGTGCTGTGGTCATGTGACATTGAGCTTTGCAATGGCATTGCTCAGCAATGGAAATTTCCAGTCCAAATTACTCTCACGAACTGAGCATTATTTCTAATACAAGCCCAAAGGTGCTTTTTTTCAGGAAGCAATTGGACTTTCTTTTGTTTTCTTTTGAAGACGTTTCACTTCTCATCCAAGAAGTTTCTTCAGCTCTGACAGGATAGTGGGGAATGGAAGTGTGGGGACAGGATAGTGGGGAAGTCCAGTTGCCACCTGAAAAAGCACCTTGGGACAAGCATAACCTGGATGACTGAGAAATCTCTAGAGATTTCTAATGCAACCAGTCTGTGATTTACAACCGTGTGTTGGCTGTTTAAAGCAGGGGTCTTCAATCTTGGCAACTTTAAGACTTGTAGACTTCAACTCCCAGAATTCCTCAGCCAACTTTGCTGGTTGAGGAATTCTGGGAGTTGAAGTTCACAGGTCTTAAAGTTGCCAAGGTTGAAGACTCTGGTTTAAAGCAAGGGTATCAAATACAGGGGCCGCAGGCTGCATCCCGCCTGCGTGGCCATCCTGGAAAATATAAGGGGCAGCTCGGTCTATCCAGTGTGAAGAGGAAACATCAGGGCAGCATGGCTTTGGCCTGGTCTACCCAATGCAAAGAGGGAACATGCCTGCAGTTTCAGGAGTAGATTTAAGCTACCCACGCCCACCCTGCTCCCTGAGGTCACAGCCTTGATGTGGCCCTCAGTGAAATTGAGTTTGACACCCTTGGTTTAAAATCACAACACCACCAAAAAAAAGTTGCTTACATCCAGTCCTTGCCCTTAGAGCACACCAGCAGCATCCCCACAATTCCATTATCAAAATTCAGGCGCTTGGTGTTGTGGTCCACCGGCAGCCTGTGGAGACGGCAGCAGAGTCGGATAGTGGGGAGGAACATGGGCCACTCTGGGAATCTGGGGAGGGCTTGGACGAGGGTCCTGCGTCCGATGCAGAGATGGGGCCAGGACCATCTGGGAGTGGTGTGCTGACTCTGGAGCCTCCAGAATCTGGCAGCAGTGAGGCCAAGGAACAAGGGAAGCCTGCTCCCAGTGCGTATGTATGCAGAGCTGCCAGAAGGCAAGATAAAAGGGACGACTCAGGAGTAAAGCTTGGAGGTGATTGCCCCTCCCATAAGGTATAAAGGACAGGCAAAGGTAGAGAAACCTTTGTGGGAAGCAAAGTTGTTCGCTCTGTTTGGATTAAACCTTGAAGCTCTTTGTGGACTTTTTACAGTTAATTTGGCACTTTAGTTGTTGGCAGCAATTCAAAGGAAATAAAGGTGAGTGCTTATCTCAAGAGACTGGGACTCATTACAGGCTGGGAATGAAAATAATTTCCAGCCATTGAAATAAAAAGAGGGTTGTTTGGACTAAGCCTGTGATTAATTATGGTCTCAGGAAGCCTTGGTCAGAACACTTGGCAACTGACATGTACAGGTAGTCCTTGACTTATAACGGTTCATTGAGTGACAGTTCAAAGTTACAACAGCCTGAAAAAAAGTGACTTATGGCCATTTTCACACTGATGACCATTGCAGTAATCCCACGATCAAGTGATCAAAATTTGGATGCTTGGCAACTGGTTCGTATTTATGACAGTTGTAGTAGTCCGGAGTCATGTGATCCCCTTTTGCAACCTTCTGACTAGCAATGTCAATGCGGGAAACCAGATTCACTTAACAATCATATTACTCACTTAAGAACTGCAGTGATTCACTTAACATCTGTGGCAAGAAAGGTTGTAAAATGGGGCAAATTTCACTTAACACCTGTCTCCCTTAGCAACATACGTTTTGGGCTCAATTGTGGTCATAAGTCAAGGACTACCTGTATTTACAAGGGGGGCAGCATCCAGGGGTCACATGATTACCATTTGCGACCTTCCCAGCTGTAGCTTCCAACAAGCAAAGCCAACGGGGGAAACTAGATTTGCTTAACAATCCCATGCTTCACTTAACAATTGAAGCAATTCATGTAACAACCGTGGCAAGAAAGGACATAAAATTAGGTATGACTCATTTAACAGCTGCCTTGTTCATCAATGAGAATTCTGGTCCCAACTATGGTCGTAAGTCGAGGACTACCTGGAAATGTCTTGGTTGGAAAGGGTGCCACAGGTAGCCCTCAACTTATGACTCCAAATTTCTGTTGCTAAGTGAGACATTTATAAAGTGAGTTTTGTCCCCTAAGTCAATCCTTGCAGTTGTTAAGTTAGTGACACGGTTGTTAAGTGAATCTGGCTTCCCCACTGACTTTGCTTCTGAAAAGGTCACAAAAAGGTAGATCACGTGACCCTCGGGATGCAACCAGTGGTGATATGCTACTGGTTCGGACCGGTTCAAGTGAACCGGTAATAAAAATAACTACTGGTACAGCCGAACCAGTTTCTCCGATGATCAGTTGAGAGGGTAAAAGAAGCGACAAGCGCAGGGGCGGGGAGGGTCACTCCTAGCTTTTTGTTTCTTCATCCTCTCAGCTGATTGGCGTGTTAGGGGCGCGCACATGCGCCTTCACCCACCAAACCGGTAGTGACCCACTACTGGCTGCAACCGTCATAAATATTCAGATTAACAGTTAGAAGAGACCTTGTAGGACATCTACCAGTTGCATTAACAGAGGGGTACAATTGAGATCAAGGGAAGGAATAATACCACTCTATAAAGCCATAGTAAGACCACACCTAGAGTACTGCATCCAGTTTTGGTCAGTACACTATCAAAAAGATGTTGAGACTTTAGAAAAAGGACAGAGAAGAGCAACCTGGATGATGAGGGGACTGGAGGCTGAGCATATGAAGAACAGTTACAGGAACTGGGCCTGGCTAGTCTAGTAAAGAGAAGGACCAGGGGAGACATGATAGCAGTCTTCCAATATTTGAGGGGCTGCCACAGAGAGGAGGGGGGTCAAGTTATCTTCCAAGGCACCCGAAGGCCAGACAAGGAATAATGGATGGAAACTGAACAAGGAGAGATTCAACCTGGGAATAAGGAAAAACTTTCTGACAGTGAATCAGCCAATGGAACAGAAGTTGCCCTCGGAAGTTGTGGGAACATCATCAGTTGAGATTTTCAAGAAGAGATTGGACTGCCATTTGTCAGAAATGGTGTAGGGTCTCCCGCTTGGGCAGGGGGTTGGACTAGGTGACCCACAAGGTCCCTTCCAACTCTGATTATCTGTTAAACGGTTAAATCTAGTCCAACCCATCACCCAAGCAGGAGACCAAATGTTGACCACAGGGGATGCTGCTGCAACGGTCATAAGTGTGAACTCGTGAGTCATTTCTTCTAGTGGTATTCTATCTTCAAACCGTCACTAAATGAACCGTAAGGACTACCTGTACCAGATTCCTATTATTATTATTATTATTATTATTATTATTATTATTATTATTATTATTATTATTATCATCCATCATCATCATCATCATTATTGGCCGATTAGCCTTGCTGGGTGCTCGGCTTCTTCCGCCGTCCAATTCCTGGCGCATCCCCTAATTGAATCCCTGCATGGGAGTCTAGGCAAGCATCTTGTAAGCCGCCCCAGCCTGCTTGCCAACATTTGCCTGCAGGTCTTGCGTGTCCTTGGGTGGGCCATCTGCCTCTCCCTTTGGCCCTCTCCTTCTGTCCAGAACGCCAGCCCTGATTGACGGATCCGGGCGAAAAATAGCATTTGCCAGCCAAGTGGCAAGAACAGAGAAAGGCAACCTTTTTTTCCCCTGACCTTTTTCTTAATTGTCAGATTTAACCTACTGGCTCTAAAACATGCCACTCGCACCCTCGAGTATTGCCAAGGTCTCTTTTATGTGCAAATGAGCCGGAGAGGGGCCTCTGTTATTATTATTTTTTTATTATTATTATTTTATTTTTATAAAAAGCATGCAACTTTTTTTAAAAAAAAGAAAGGGGGGGGGGAATCTTTGACAGAGAATGTGCTCTGTTTATATAACTGTGTGTCGTGGTACCCTGGAGATGAGCTCTGACAGAATTGGCAAGAGATGTTAAGAGAGATCTTATATTACTGATCTTTGCTTAGCCAGAGGCATTAAGAGGCTGCAAGAGGAACAGAGGGCGCAGAGAGGCTGGGGGTGGGCATACTCTAATATATTATAGGGGGGGGGGGTGAGAAGAGACGGGGGAGACTTATAGGGAAGAATGAGGCGTGCAGGCATGTCTCCCCCCCCCCCCCCAGTTCTCTGTGGAAATGCACCATTTTTGCATTTCGACAGTTGTGTCAGGCGCCGGCCTACTCTTTCTGTATAATTATTTGCCCTAATTTTTATGCGTTTGTGGCTTTTCTTTTCTTCTTTTTTTTTTTTTAAGGCCAGCCACAGACATGGCAGTTTATAAACAGGTCTCAACCCTAAGGGGGAAACAATTGTAAAGCGACAAAGAAAAGGATGGCTGATGGGGCAGAATATGCAATTGTTTCCATTCAAAGTCGCTGTGAATTGGGGATGGTAGAGCAGTGCTTCTCAATTTTTGGCACTTAAGAGATGGGTGGACTTCAGCTCCCAGAATTCCCTTGCCAGCTTAAACCATGTGGACTTCAACTCCCAGAATTCCCTGGCCAGCTAAGCCATGTGGACTCCAATTCCCAGAATTCCATGTAGGCTCCAACTCTCAGAGTTCCCCGGCCAGCCATGAGGGTTGGGGAATTATGGAGTAGAAGTCCATCTATCTTCAAGTGGCCACAGCTGAGAAATACTGCAGTAGAGAGCTGGTGTCTGCTAAGTTTCTCAGGTGGTGAAGCTGCATTGTAAAAAAACGGAAAAATTGTGTTTTTTGTTCAGGCTGCCCTTTGATTGTTTGCACTGACATCACAGAGACAGAAAGAGGACTCAGAAGATCTTTGGCTTTGTTTGTTCTTTAAATTATACAGGTAGTCCTCAATATACAGGAGTTCATTGAATGACCATTTGAAGTTCCTGGAAAAAAATGACTTTATGACCATTTTTCACACTTACGACTGCCACAGCATCCCTGTGGTCATGGGATCAAAATTCAGACTCTTGGAAACCCTGTTACTAATTTAAAAATTGCAATGATACACTTGATGAATGTGGCAAAAAAGGTCCTAAAATGGCCCAAAAACTCACTGAAGAAATGTCTTGCTTAGCAATGGAAATTTCGGGATCAGTTGTTGCCGTAAATCGAGGACTACCTGTACAGAGAAAGGAAAAAGAAGAGCTGAGCCAAAGTTATCAGTGAAAATCTTGGTTGGTTGGGTTTGGTGCCTTCAGATCCCTCTTGACTCCTGGCGACTATCTGGGCAAATCTCTGCGATGTTCTTGGCAGGATTTTCAGAAATGGTTTGTCCGTGTCTCCTTCTTCTTCTTCCCAGAACCGGGAAAAACTGGCTCAAAGTCACCCTGCTGATTTTGTGCCTAAGAGAAGATTCGAAGTTGTGCTCTCTCCATTTCTAGCCTGGTGCTTTTAAATCACTGCACCAGACTGAACTGCCACAACAATTGTTCTGTTGCTAAATGAGACACTTGCTAAGTTTTGGAATTCTGCCCCATTTTACAACATTTCTTGCCGCAGTTCTAAAGTGAATCTGTCTCCCCGATTGATTTTGCTTGTCTGAAGGTCTCAAAAGGGGATCACGTGATCCCAGGATGCTACAACCGGGTCATGTCCCTGTTGGAATCTGATTCTGAGGGAGAGGTGGAACAGCTCTGGTGGCTGTGAAGGAAACTGGGGAAGAGTGCAGTCCACCTGGGCATTCAGAGGAAGACCCAGGCCACCCCGTCTTCATCCTAGGGCGCACAGGGAGGAACGGAGAAGGGAACAACATGGGTTACAGGGGAGAAAAAGGCCCTGATTCCCTTCATTAGCTACAGCTGGGAAAACAGGATAAAGAGAATGTTTGCGTACAGCTCCTTGCTGGAAGCAAAGCATGAATTATCTTGGTTTGTCAAGTCCTATCTGGGTTCTGGTATCCTCCCAGATACACACCTCCCAGTGTGTGTTTCGTTATCTTTTGAAGTCTTCAATTCCTTATCCTGCCCTATCTTGTTAATTGCCGCAGCGTGGTTGGTGTTGATTTTTATTTATGTATAATTTATATGTACTTTGGGTTCGGATGGAATTTCTTCCTTTTAAAAACTGTTTTTGGGAGAGTTTTTTCTCCAGCCGAGGATAACTGGACATTGGGGGCCAAGTTGGAGGTATTAAAGGGACTTTAATTTTTTGTGTGCCTTTATTGCTTTTGTGCCACGTGCCGGGTCATCACAAACCATCATAAATATGAGGGCCCGTTGCAACGGTTGCAGGTGTAAAAAATGGGTAATAAGCAGAGGTGGTATTCAGTTCTGGAGAACTGATAGCGGAAATTTTGAGGAGTTTAGAGAACCGGCAAATCCCACCTCTGATACTAATCCTTCCCCTGCCACGCCCATCAGGCTACGCCCAACAGAACTGGTCATAAAAAAAAAATTGAACCCCACCACTGGTTGTAAGGCCCTTTTTTCAGCACTGTCGCAACTTCAAGCAGTCACTAAATGAATGGCAGCAAGACTTTCTTATTTCCCCCCACCCCTCTTTCCTTACCGCGTTGCTAGTTGCCAATCAGCAGACAGCTGGACTCGCTGCCCCGATGTTTGCTCCATCTCCCGCTTCCTTGTCTCCTCCTGCTGATTGGACAGGTGGCTGGTGTGTTCCTTGCTTCAAGAGGGCCGGAACCTGGAAGCCGCTTTTGACTTCTGCAGAACCGTTTGCCAAGAGGTCGGCTGTGTTTCCCAGCCATTACAGTTGGCTGATTGGCATCAAACTGTTCGCCCAGCCGGAGACTTGCAGTCTGCCTGCTGAACCATCTGGGGCAGGAACAACAACAGGCGTACCACAGCAACGCCACCCAAACTCCTCTCTCTCTCTAAGACAGGGTTATCAAACTCGATTTCGTGGAGGGCCGCATGTGTTTGACTCTGGGGGGCTGGGGTGGGTGTGGCCAGGGTGGGTGTGGCCAGCTTGACATCACTCATGTTGGGGAGGGGCACCTGTGGTGGCTTGAGCGATCTGCCAGCGAAAACAGGCTCCCGAGCTCTGTTTTTGGTGTGACGGCCTCCTGCAGCCCTCTGTCAGCGAAAACAGAGCTCTGGTGGGCCGTGCCTGCCCCCCCCAGCCCTGTTTTTGGCTGCGACGGCAGGGGTGGGCTGTTGGGGGTTAACAACCATGGCAAAAAAGCTCATAAAATCAGGCATGACTCCGTTCACAACCATCTTGTTTTACAATGTAAATTCTGGTCCTAAATGCAGTCGTATGTTGAGGACTTACCTGTATAGGAATGATGGGACACTTCCATGGCCTGTCATCTGTACTTTTTTTCCCCGCTGGAAAAAAAAGGGGGCTTTTGTTGTTGTTGTTGTGTTTTCTTTTTTTGACATAGAAAATTGGAGGGGGGGGAAGTGAGGATCGTTTCTTGACCGTATAAAAATATATATATATATTTTCTATGGATTTTTTTTTTGCCTGCCCACTGCCTGTTCAATTTGGCCAGAGGTTCTCCTTTGAGATGGCCAGCCTTCTACATGAGAGAGAGAAACAGCTGCTTTGCACACTTGTGTGCGCGCGCACACACACACACACACACACACACAGGGAGAGAGGGAGAGAGGGAGAAGGAGGGAAAGAGAGGGAGGGAGAGAGGGAGGGAGAGAGAGGGGGAGAAGGAGAGGGAGGGAGAGGGAAGGAGGGAGAGAGAGAGATAAAGAGAAAGATCTTTAGATATCTCAAGAAATGCACACTTTCAAAATTCAGACAAAGGCTCAAGTTCCCCCGGCATATAGCTTGAACGGTAGATATTGTGTCTGGCACGGATGTCAGCGGAGGCCAGAAAAATGATCAGTGCATTAATGTGCTCTCACTTAGGATTCATCATTGGTGATTATTGATTAGGAGCCGTGTTCTGCTAACAGGCTCTCATGTTAATGAGAGTGGAACGGAGGCAAATTACAGCATCCAGAGGCCAATTCCCAGGGAAGTTTCCCTGTTTATTCTTTTCAGTACTACATTTGGCGTGATCTCGCCTAGGTTTCATGGAATTACATGGAATGAAATGTTTAGAAAGTGGTAGTCTTTGATCACAATGGGGACCAAAACTTTCTTCGCTAAATGCAGGTAGTCCTTGACTTATGACCACAATTGAGGCCAAAACCTATGTTGCTAAGTGACAAATTTGTTGAGTTGAGTTTTGCCCCCATTTGATGACTTTTCTTGCTGCACGGGTTAAATGACTTGCTGCAGTTGTTAAATTAGTAACTTGGTTTCTAACTGAGTCTGCCTTCCCCATCGACTTTCCTTGTCAGAAGGTTGCAAAAGGGGATCATATGACCCATGGACACGGCAACTGTCATAAAAGTGAGTCACTTGTCAGGCATCTGAATATAAATCACATCAAGTCTGAAAAATGGTTGTAAGCCCCTTTTTTCAGTGCCTTTGTAACTTTGCATGGTCACTAAGTGAATTGCTGTAAGTCGAGGACAACATGTAAGGTGGTTGTTAAGTGAATTATACTCAATTTTGTAGAATTGTAAAATCATGGAATAACAGACTTGAAAGGGATCTTGGGGGTCTTCTAGTCCAACTTCCTGCTTAGGCAGGAGATCCTACACCACTACCCACAGGGAGTGGAGGTGTGGCTCCAGATGTTGTGGAGGAGGCTGGGGAAAGGCAGAGGCTAGCTGGGCAGTCAGAAGAAGAACTTGGCCCATCCCCTCTTCATTGTAGGACACACAGGGAGGAACAGAGAAGGAAACAACTTGGCTTACAAGAGAAGAAGCGGCCATGATCCCTCTCATTAGTTGCAGCTGGGGAGAATAGTATGTAAGAGAGACAGTTAAAACACAGTGTTGCCAGAAGCAAAGCGTGTGTTATTTTGGGCTGAAGTTATCTTGGTTGGCGTCCTTCCAACAGACTGTGCCTTGTTATCTACTTGAAGTTGGTAATTACTTATCCTGTTCTGTTGTGGAATTTCCTTCATTGTAGTTTGTTTTGGGTTTTTTTATTTCACCTCTGTCTGCACATTAAGTTCATATGGTATTGCTTTCTTTTAAAGACTATTTTTGAGTAAGTTTTATCTCCAACTGAGAATTATTGAACAGTGGGGCCAAGTTAAAGGATATTTATTTAGGTTTTGGATTTTGTTACGTTTCTGTTACACTCTGAGTCATCACACATCCATTGTTTCTTGTTCTGCCTTCAGGTGCTTTGGAGAATAGCTTAACTCCCTCTTCTTTGGGCAGCCTCTTAGATATTGGAACACTGCTATCATGTCACTCCAGTGACACTTTTCATTGCCTGGTTAACTTGGTTAGTTAGTTGACCAAACCAATTACCTAACTAAAGCAGAGCTCTTCAAACTTGACAGCTTTAAGACTTGTGGACTTCAGCTCCCAGAATTCCTCCTCCAGTCATGTTAGCTCAGGAATTCTGGGAGTTGAAGTCTACAAGTCTTAAAGCTGTCAAGTTTGAAGACCCTTGAAATAAACTAAATACTTAAGTAAATCCGGGAAGTTAGAACTTGTTTCTAATCCCCTTGAATAAATAGCATAAATGTTTCTGAAACTGTTACGTTGGGTTGGGTGAAGTTGCTTTGTCCATCTTTCAAGGTCAAAGTGTTTTATGTTTTGACCCTCAACGTTTCAGACCAAAAGTTTCCGCTCAGCTGATCCTTTAAAGAAAACAAGCAACAGTGGTTACATGTAGTCCTTTACTTACAACAATTTGGACTTTAGTTCCAAGTTACAACAGCACTGACCAAAGTGACTTATGACCATTTTTCACTCTTATGGCCGTTGCAGCATCCCCACAATCCCATGATTTACATTCAGATGCTTGTCAACTGGTTCGTATTTATGATGGTTGCAGTGGACACGTCATTCCCCTTTGGTGACCTTCTGACAAGCAAAGTCAATGGAAAAGCCAGATTTACTTAACAACTGGGTTATTAAGTAATCAACTGCAATGATTCACTTAACACTGGGGCACGAAAGGTTGTAAAATTGGGCAAAACTCACTTAAGAACGGTCCCTTAGCAGCAGATATTTTGGGTTCAATTGTAGTTGTAAGTTGAGGACCTAACGTAGTGGTAATATGAGGAAGGAAAGGACCTGGGGAGCTCATTCAGGCATGCAAGACCCTGTTTTAATAGCTTTAGACTACAGTGCTTGACTTACAACCAATTTCGTAGCAACTGTTTGAACATACTCCCCTAAAATGGAATTACAACCTGATTTTAAACTTCTGATAGTGACCATATCATGTGATAGAGGTGGGTATTCAGGAGGTTCTGACCAGTTCTGGAGAAGCGGTAGCGGAAATTTTGAGTAGTTCAGAGAACCAGCAAATCCCACCTCTGACTGGAGATATTACAGTGTCCTTCCCCTGCCACGCCCACCAAGCCACAACCACAGAACCGGTAGTAAAAGAAATTTAACCATGGCAGGGATTCACTTAACAAAAGCCTCCAGAAGTTGGAAATGCTTCAACACTGAAAGTTTGTAAGAAAGGATTGGATAACAATTTGTCTGAAATGGTATAGGGTTTCTTGCCCAAACAGGGGGTTGGACTAGAAGACCTCCAAGATCCCTTTCAACTCTACTATTCGGTTCGGTTCGGTTCGGTTCGGTTCGGTTCTGTTCTATTCTATTCTATTCTATTCTATTCTATTCTATTCTATTCCATTCCATTCCATTCCATTCCATTCCATTTTATTCCATTCCATTCCATTTTATTCCATTCCATTCCATTCTATTCTATTCTATTCTTTCTATTCCATTCCATTCTATTCTATTCCATTCCATTCCTTTCTATTCCATTCCATTCTATTCTATTCCATTCCATTCCATTCTTTCCATTCCATTCTTTCCATTCCATTCCATTCCATTCCATTCTTATTCTATTCCATTCCATTCCATTCTTTCTATTCCATTCCATTCCATTCTATTCTATTCTATTCTATTCTATTCCATTCCATTCCATTCCATTTTTTCTATTCCATTCCATTCTTTCTATTTCCATTCCATTCCATTCCACTCTTTCTATTCCATTCGATTTGATTCCATTCTTATTCTATTCTATTCCATTCCATTCCATTCCATTCTATTCCGTTCCATTCCATTCCATTCCACTCTTTCTATTCCATTCGATTTGATTCCATTCTTATTCTATTCCATTCTATTCCATTCCATTCTATTCTATTCTATTCTATTCTATTCCATTCTTTCTATTCCATTCCATTCCATTCCATTCTTTCTATTCCATTCCATTCCATTCTATTCTATTCTATTCTATTCTATTCTATTCTATTCCATTCCATTCCATTTTTTCTATTCCATTCCATTCTTTCTATTC
>BLBF01000042.1:26123084-26167516 GCA_015471245.1 Laticauda colubrina | reverse complement strand
CTATTCTATTCTATTCTATTCTATTCCTTTCTATTCCATTCCATTCCATTCTTTCTATTCCATTCCATTCTTTCTGTTCCATTCCATTCCATTCTTTCTATTCCATTCCATTCCATTCCATTCCATTCTATTCTATTCTATTCTATTCTATTCTATTCCTTTCTATTCCATTCCCTTCCATTCTTTCTATTCCATTCCATTCTTTCTATTCTATTCTATTCTTCCTATTCCATTCCATTCCATTCTTTCTATTTCATTCCATTCCATTTCATTCCATTCCATTCCATTCCATTCCATTCCATTCCATTCCATTCCATTCCATTCTTTCTATTCCATTCCATTCCATTCCATTCTATTGTATTCCATTCCATTCCATTCCATTCTTTCTATTCTATTCCATTCCATTCCATTCCATTCCATTCCATTCTTTCTATTCCATTCCATTCCATTCCATTCTTTCTATTCCATTCGATTCGATTCCATTCTTATTCTATTCCATTCCATTCCATTCTTTCTATTCCATTCCTACTATTCCATTCTATTCCATTCTTTCTGTTCCATTCCATTCTTTCTATTCCATTCTATTCTATTCTATTCTATTCCATTCCATTCCATTCCATTCTTTCTATTCGATTCGATTCCATTCTTATTCTATTCTATTCCATTCCATTCCATTCTATTCTATTCTATTCTATTCTATTCTATTCCATTCCATTCCATTCCATTCCATTCCATTCCATTCTTATTCTATGCCATTCCATTCTATTCTATTCTCTTCCATTCTTTCTATTCCATTCCATTCCATTCCATTCTATTCTATTCTCTTCCATTCTTTCTATTCCATTCCATTCCATTCCATTCTTTCTATTCCATTCCATTCCATTCCATTCCATTCTATTCTATTCTCTTCCATTCTTTCTATTCCATTCCATTCCATTCCATTCCATTCCATTCCATTCCATTCCATTCTTTCTATTCCATTCCATTCCATTCAATTCCATTCTATTCTATCTCTTCTATCCTTGACAGGAAAAGTGGTAAAGTAGGGCAAAACTCACAATTAATTTCTCACTTAGCCACGTAAATTTTGGGCTCCATTGTGGTAGTAAGTTGTGGACCACCTGGAGCTACTTCTGAAATTTGGGCCACCGAGCTGAGCTTTAAAACTTGATTAGTCACGAATCACAGAATGCTGCCTGGTCCATCTTCTTGAGCTGATGGATGCAGTCAAGCGTTCGGCTGTCTTAAGGGATCCCAAGACAACAAGCTTAACCGATAAGCTGTGCCCTCGACTGTACTTAATTTGGAGTTAGACCGGTGTTAATATTTGCAGGAAGGGCATTAGTAATAAATACCTACTGTCTTCCTTTTGAGGGAAGCTTTACTGTTCACTGTTGTGGAACCAAATTTTCTTGCCATGATTGAGGAAAGGTGTTTTTTTAAGCAGGTCCAAACAAAATTTTTTTTTAAAAAAAACCTTTTTGGTCTTCCTCAGCGGGCACCATCTGGGGTGCGTTAGGACTCCGACTCCCACGATTGGCAGACATAGGCATAGCTCAAGACTGAGAAAGTCTGGGAATTGCGGTCACTTGTGAATCGGATGGCATTGATTACAGATGCTGGCTTTTCTCTTTTCCTATAGATTTTAATTCCCTCCAATTACCTTGTGTTTCTGGTGCCTGCTCACCTGAAACGCCGACTTAAACTCTAAGAATTTTTTTCCCCATATTATATTATTTTGGTAAGTGAGAAAAAGAAAGAAAGAAAAAAGACAAAGGAAAGGAATCCCAATTTCTCAGATCCAGAAAGAAGCAAAAAACATGCCACCAGAAGTGCACGGTGAAGATTTTGGACAGCATTGGCTTGTGCATTGGGAACGAAACCAGAAACTGGCTTTTTTTTGGGGGGGGGAAACATCCAGTGCCAATAACTGCAAAAAGCTTCACTTCTCTCCACCCCTCCGCCCCCCAACACACACAAAAAGCATTAAATGGTCAAAATCTTCACCTCTTGTAGATGCAGTTGGTTGGTTTGTAGGCCAGATTCTGTGTGCATGTGTGTGTGGCTGTACTGATGCTGGAGGGTTGCCACTGCCCCTTCTGGGTTGTGAAGGATGGGGCGGGAAAGAATTGTGAAGTGGAAAAAACAGGTGTTGGTGCCAAAGCGAAGCTGTGCCAGGCTGATCCTTCTGCTAAATGAGACAAGAAAGGGCAGCCTGGTCACTCCCCACTCCCACCCCACCTTCCAAAGTGGGCCTGTCAGGGTCACCTTTTAAGTAATCTGCATTTAACCATCAGTTTCTGCAGTCTCAGGTAGATACTGGGAACTCAAAAACCCACACACACACCTTTTCAGCCTTCTCACTGTATGGGTAGGAGCTCGACTTCAGTCAGTCTTGACACAATTTTGAGATTTTTCTTGCCATGCTTGTTCAGTGAATCACTGCCATTGTTAAGTTGATAGCATGGTTGCAGAGTGAATCTGGCTTCTCCATGGAAGGTGGCAAAAGATGAGTACAGGACTGCAACCATCATTAATATCCATGTTTCCCCCAAAATAAGACCCATTCTTATTTTCTGGGCTCTGCAATAAACACTAGGGCTTATTTGGGGGAAATGTCTTATTCCCCCCCCCCCAATGAATGGGAGCCCCACTTCTTCTACTTGCTCACCATGGGGCCTACTGCCCCACGATGCACCAGTGTCACCCATGCCCCAACACCTGCTCTGCCTCATGGCAGCAGCTTCAGAAGCGCATCCAGCAGGACTCCATGTGGCCACCAGCCCACTTCTTGGTTGACCGACTGTGCAGGCTTATATTAGGCACATGCATAAAACATGCTAGGTCTTATTATCAGGATAGGTCTTATTTTTGAGGAAACAGGTATGAGTCAGTTGTCAAGTGGCTGGATTTTGATCACGTGACCATGGAGATACTGCAGTGATCATAAGTATGAAAAAGGTCATAAATAACCTTTTTCTGCGCTGTTGTAACTTCGAATGATCACTAAATGAATTTTTGTAAGTCGAGGATTACCTATATAATGCTTCTGCTGTCTCCTTTGCACCCTGAGAAACTATGGAGGGTCCCTCCTGAGTATTTTGCCTCACCCATTATCCAGCTGTGGGATATGTGGTCTCTTATCTAATTGTTCCTTAGGCAAGATCTCTTCGTCCTTCCGCACGTACCATCACACCTGCCAGTCTGGTGTAACCACTCTGACCTGGGTCCAGAACAGTTGCTGGCACTGGATATGTCTAGTTTAATGAAAAGTAGGACTGCGGGTGACATGATAGCAATCTTCCAATATTTGAGAGGCTGCCACAAAGAAGAAAGGATCAAACTCTTTTCCAAAGCACCGGAGAGCAGGACAAGAAGCAACAGATGGAAACTAAGGAGAGAAGCAACCTAGAACGAAGGAGGAATTTCCTGATAGAACAATTAATCAGTGGAACAATTTGCCTCCAGAAGTTGTGAATGCTCCAACACTGGAAATTTTTAAGAAGAGATTGGACAACCATTTGTCTGAAGTGGTGTAGGGTTTCCTGCCTAAGCAGGGGGTTGGACTAGAAGACCTCCAAGGCCCCTTCCAACTCTGTTATTCTAAATTCGAAAGTCAGTGCCCTGTCCTGATATATTATTGTCCAAATGAGAACCAGGAAGTTGGAGCAGTTTCCAGGGAAAGGTGTCCAGTTTAGGCAGCTAAGAAGCTGCTTCAATTGCCGTGCCAGCCATCAGCGAACCCACCTGAGATTTTGCAGACCTGCGGAGGTTGACTCGAGTTCCCCGAAGTTCCCTGAGCTGTGCAGAGACTTGTTCTCATACCCCACAAAGCCTCTCAGCTGTCAGCGCGAGGCCAAACCCTCGGATTAGGTTGCATTAAAGCCGAACCAGCCTCCCTTTCCGTGAGGCCGTCAGGAGCATTACGGAGAACTGTAATGGAGGTGCGGAATATGAGGCCGCAGATCAGAGTTTCAGCCCGGAGATAAATATTGATATTAAGGTTGTCAGATTTGGCAGGCTGATACACCACGCCAGCCGGGAAATCACTTGGCCTTGTCTTCAGGCTGCTTTCCAGCCCATCTGTTGAAATCCTGCCCGGCTTTGCAGCTCCTTTCGTCCTGCTGTGCTCCTGACTGCAGGTGATGACTTTGGTTCGCTTTCCAGCTGGGAGTTTTTGCATTTGACCATAGTGCTCGGCAGACCTTGCAGGATCTGCACGGTTCTCAGGAGGGACATTCGCCTCTGGAAAAAAAGTGTGGCTCGGGGTTGTTTCTGCTATCTGTGTAGACTTCTCCGGCTGCGGGCACGATGATTAATAGCAAGGTTGGAGTCAGCAAGGGGTACCTTTAAGTCACAGCAGCCTTAAAGGGCCGTGACGCTTTCCTTGTCTGACTCCCGCGCACTCGCAGGCGTTCCTCGACTTACGACTACAGTTGAACCCAAAATTTATCTTGCTAAGCAAGACATTGATCATAGCACTTAGCAATAGCACGAGCACCA
The DNA here is from genome assembly GCA_015471245.1 of Laticauda colubrina. Lineage (NCBI taxonomy): Eukaryota > Metazoa > Chordata > Lepidosauria > Squamata > Elapidae > Laticauda > Laticauda colubrina. Next base: position 26,163,013 of record BLBF01000042.1, on the reverse strand, counting down.
GGGCTGGGTTGCTGGGGGGTTTGCAGGGGTTCAGGAGAGCCCCTAGCTAAGATTCTGTGCTGTTTGGAGAACCCACAAATCCCACTCCTGGCTAGCCCTTCCCACCCCTCTCCTCCCTCCTTTCCCAGTAGTCCCCACTTGGCCCGTTTTGGATGCAGGTAAGTGCAGGGGGTGAGCGGAGGCTTGGGGGGGCGGGGGGGGGGGGGCAAAAAACAGGCCACCTGGAAGTTCGGGAAGGCCAGAAAAGGGCCTGTTTCCAGCTTCCAAAGAGCTTCCGGAGTCTGGATGAGGCCGTTTTCGGCCTCCCAGAGGCTCTAGGAAAGCCTCTGGAGCCCAAGGAGGGCAAAAATGCCCCCCCCCCCCCCCCGCAGTGGTGCACAAGGCCAACTAGGCCACAGCCACCATGGCCACACCCAATTTTATGAGCTTTCTTGCCACTGTTGTTAATGAATCAATTGCAGTTGATTATTTAATAATGCAGTTATTGAGTAAATCTGACTTTTCCATTGACTTTGCTTGTTAGAAGGTGGTGTGGTTCATCAGCAGCAGGTGCAGACGGCTGAGGTCTGTGATAGCAAGGACTCGGACGAGGGGCCTGCGTGTGATTCAGGGATAGGGCCAGGACTATCGGAGAGTGGGATGCTGCCTTTGGAGGTTGTAGAATCTAGCAGCAGTGATGCAGAGGGACTCGGGGGAGCCTGTGCTCAGTGCGCGTATGTGCAGGGCTGCTCGAAGGATAGAGCAGCTGAAACAGCACCGGCAACTCGGGAGTAAGGCTGGAAGGTGATGGCCCCTCCCATAAGGGATAAAAGCCAGCCTTCGGGATTGGCTTCTTTGCAGGAAGCAAAAAAGTTCTTTCTACTCAGAGTCCTCGTTGAAGCCCTGCTTACTCCAGTTTGTTTTTTGAAACCTCTGGCTTTGGGTATTTATCTGCAACTAATCTTTTGTTTTTGGCAGCCTTTTGCAATATTGAAAGGGCTTGCTCTGATCTGGGACAATTAGTTTTGAATTAGAGCCTGTGCATTCACAGACTTTTGGCTGTGAATGCACAGAATTCACAGCACTGCATTAAAAAGGTTTGCTTTTATGCGTACTTTGTGTTTGTTTGATTTGAACAAGGCTTGGGTCAGAACAGAAGGTCACAAAAGGGGAATCACGTGACTTTGGGACACAGCAACGGTCATAAATATGAACCAGTTGCCAAGTGTCTGAATTTTGATCACATGGCCGTTGGGATGCTGCAAAGGTTGTAACTGTGAAAAACGGTCATAAGTCACCTTTTCCAGTGCCATTGTAACTTTGAATGGTCACTAAACAAACTATTGTAAGTCGAGGACTACCTGTATTTTTGTCCAGACGCTGGTTCCTGTTATACCTTTGTTACATTTGTAGTGGCTTTACTTCCTATAATTCAAGGCCATGCTTTCTGCCCTCTACATCTGTATGCAGAAACCTCTGAAAATTGTTAACACTTCACAGTCAAATGACTTTGTGCAATTTTCTTGGCAACACTGTTGAAATCCTTTCCAGTATTTATGGGTTTTTTGTTCAATTCCCACTTATTCCAGGCTTGGGATTTTCTAGTGGTCTCCCATCCGAGCAGTGAAAGATTAATTTTTATTAAAATCAGCCACTGTAGCAACAAGAGGAAGGCTGTGCGATTATTAAACAATGCATTTCCCCCCATTTTTACAAAATTGTACTTCAGTCTGAGTAAAGTCAAGATTTCAGTTTTGTCCTGATATCTTTTAGGACGCGGCTGCGCATCCTTGGCAATTTTAAAATTTGTGGACTTCAACTCCCAGAATTCCCCAGCCAGCCAGGAGTTTGATCCTGACTGGCTCAAGATTGATTCATCCTTCCATCCTTCTGAGGTGGGTAAAATGAGGACTCAGATTGCTGGGGGCAAAAGGCTGACTCTGTAAACCACTTAGAGAGAGCTGTAAAAGCACCGTGAAGCAGTATATAAATCTAAGCGTTATTGCTATTTAATTTTCAAAACAGAAAAATGAAGGCGTAAGTCTTTAATGTAACTTTCCCTGACCACCTTCTTGTTGACTACAAGTCCCAAATTTCTCATCCACGTGACCACATGACCACTGACACAGAACTTGGCAGGAAATCAGGTTGAGGAAGAAAATTTTGAAGGGGGGAAATAAATTGATCAGCGTCGTTCTTTTGCATTTCTCAATTTATTGTGGCGTGTTCTTCAACCCCATCTTTTATACCCCAAATGGGTTTTAACCAGGAGCGTTTCTCAAATTAATTCCGGAGTTGGAACGTGCATAGTTCCCCACAGCTCTGAGCTCTTTCATGGATTAGCCCCCATCCCACTTCACTCTGGGAAATAGTTGTAAAATTATTGAATTTCGCTTCAGCTGCGAAATATGGCCCTACTTTGCCTCTTCACTTGAGATTGGATTAGGGTGATGAATAAATGTCATAAATACATAAAACTGAAAGAGGGGAATAAAATATGGGCAGCCGGGCTAGCTTTTTCTTACAGCTGTCAATAAAAACATTTGCAAAACCCATTCTGTATTTTGCTGAAGGCTCTTGCTTCTTTTTAATCCTCTTTCAGGGTCTTCTCAATTTACGTCATCTTTCACTGTGACCTTTGTGTGAGTGGGCTGACGACATCTGAGTAAGAATTTGCAAAGTAACACGTTGAAACATCTTTTGAGCTGCACATCATTGATAAGCACATTGGCCAAAAGAAGGATTGGTCCTGGGTTGCAGCAATTCCTCTCGACCACTAGTTGGCAGCAGAGATTTTGTTTCTGTAATACTTGCTGACATCTAGTGGTTCCATGGATTTTTGCCACCCAAATGCAATTTTAAATGCAGGTAGTCTCAACTTATGAATGGTCATTTAGTGACCGTTTGAAGCTACGGTGGAACTCCACAGAGTTATTTACAACCCAGATTCAAAGTTACAAGGGCTGCTCCCTTTTCATTGCTTTTGGCACTCGGCAACCAGCCTGCATTTAACAGGTAGTCCTGGAGTAACGACCACAGTTGAGCCCATAATTTATGTCGCAAAGTGAAACATTTGTTAAATGGGTTTTTTGCCCCATTTTACAGCCTCTCCTTGCCACAATTGTTAAGTGAACCATTGCAGTTGTTAAGTGAATTTGACTACCCATTGACTTAGCTTGTTAGAAGGTCTCAAAAGAGAATCACATGACCACAGGATAGTGCAACCGTCGTAAATATGAGTCCATTGCCAAGCATCTGAATTTTGATGATATGACTGTGGGGGTGCTGCAATGGTCGCAAGTGTGAAAAATGGTCATAATTCACTTTTTCAGCGCTTTGGTAACTTTGAATGGTCACTAAATATACTGTTATAAGCCAAGGACTACCCGTACTTGCAGAAAAAGGACTCTGTTTAACAACCACTGTGATTCACAAAAAAAAAACAAAAAACCCGCTGTTGGACATGGTCACATAATGACCCATTTAACAACCAGCACACTTAACGACTGAAATTCCAGGCACAATTAAGATTATCAGTCAAGGATTACCCGTGGAAATGCACATCTAATTGTACAGAGATTTCATTTTTCTGTGTAAAGAGGATTGGTGTGTGAAGCTGTGCGAAGTTTGCTGAAGTAGCTAAATTACCCTGTTTGATTAAGAAAGAAACAATAACCAACCTTATAAAAGACGGGATACCTTTTTAATAGACATTTTGCTGAAAATGGACAAAAGCGAATTGGTTATTTTGGGATTTACTGATTAAAAGGTGTTGTTTGTTGGAAGAATGGAACCATGTGATGTAATTTCAGAGGGTGGAAATAGTATTAGCCAGCTTTGTAGCTCTGCAAAAAAAACTGAAAAATGCTCTTTTTTTCTTTTTCTTTTGACCTTTAACATTTTTCTCTTTTCCTTCTATCCTTTCACATCATTCTTCCAAAATTCCCTCTATATTTTTGTAGTTTTTAATTCAGTACCTCATCCTTCTTTGAGAAAATGAATACAGTGGTACCTTGGTATTCAGTTGCTTTGAAACTCATCGAATTTTGTACTCAGCGCAAAATTTTTGCAAAATTTTGTCCCGTTACTCACTGTTTGTTTGGTTTCCAACACACAAGCTAGAACTTGTCGATGTTGGCTCTCTTGTGACTCACTATTATTCCTTATGGGAAAAATAAATTGTGTGGTACTTATTGTTTTTAGTATTTGTGCCTGCTAGAACCAATTATTGATACCACGGTAGCACTGTACATGAAAGCAATGTTTCTTTTCTGCAGTCTTTTTAGCTTGGTGTTTCTGTAGGCTAACTCAATGTTTCTCAACCTTGGCGACATATATATGTGTGTGTGTGTGTTTTCTTAAGTTTTCGCAGGTATTTATATGTATGATATTCAGCTTTGTTCGAGTATTTTCCCACGTCATTATAGTTGTGTGAACACTATACAGAAGCCTAATGATGGCAGATGAGATTCTGCCGAAATGTTGCTACAACTTTAAAAGCACCACTATAATGACATGGGAAAATACCTGAACAAAGCTGAATAACATACATACATACATACATACATATATACATACATACATGCACACACACACACACATACACATATATATGTAGGTCTAGGTGTGCTCGGGTCTTTTCCTGAACACACCTAGACCAACATACCTGTACCTGTGATAATCTACGAAATACATACACCTAGGTTCTTTTTTGTACAATTGTGATATTTTATGCATACCGGCAAACACGATAGTTCCTTTGTTCCTTCTTATCAGGGTTTATTCGTGTGTCACAAGCTTGTCAGTGCATTTCGCAAATCAAGCAAACAAATGCAATCCACCAATTCTACCCCTTCTAATGTGAATTTCACTTACATTCTTTGTCTTATCAACATCTTCCTTAGTCTTAGACCAATTTCTAGTTTCTAGACAGAGACACAGAGAGAGAGAGACGTAAGAAAGAGAGAGGGAGGAAGAGAGAGAGAGAGAGAGAAAAAAAAGAGAGGAGCAATAAATGTGCAGCGGAATGAAAGAAAGGCAAAAATTCATTAACCTTTCCCGATCTGGCTCATTTACATATTGTATTCCAATTGCGAGATTTGAAAAGGAGTTTTTGGCTTGCAAACCAGCAGGATTCAGTCTCTTTTCTCGGGGAGCTTAACACGCGTCTCCATTCACAAATTCCTCCAACTTAAAGAACGCAGTTTTTATATTCTAAGTTAGGTCTTTGTCTTGCCATTCATGTCTGTTTCTCAATCCTTCCCATATCCTTTCACTCGGTGGGTTGATAATACCTTTTTAGAGGATGCCTTAGTTTTCCTGACCTCTTTTAAACAGCCTTGTTTCGACATGCACACACAATTTCAAACGTTTTCTTTTAGAGCAATGATGTATGTGTGTGTGGGGGAAACCCAGATGTTCATTCAATTTGCAGTTTCTTCTTTTAAAATGACTGTCCCAAAACAGTGTCTATGGAGATTCTCAGTCATTCAGATCAAGGACCTCGGAGTACTCATATCTAATGATCTAAGTGCTAGAGCTCACTGTAACAGCATTGCCAAAAGCATTAAGAGTTGTAAATCTAATCTTACGAAACTTCTCCTCTGGAAATGTTGAATTGCTAACTCGGGCATTCAAAACCTTTGCTAGGCCAATACTCAAATACAGCTCATCTGTCTGGAATCCACACTGTATATCAGACATTAATACAATTGAGAAAGTCCAGAAGTATTTCACAAGAAGAGTACTACACTCCCCTGCTTGCAACAGAATACCCTATATCACCAGGCTTGAAATTTTTGGCTTGGACAACCTTGAACTACGTCACCTACGGTTGGACTTAAGCGTAGTACACAAAATTATCTGCTACAATGTCCTATCAGTCAATGACTACTTCAACTTCAACTGCAACAATATAAGAGTACATAACAGATACAAACTCAATTTAAACCGCTCCAAACTTGATTGCAGAAAGTACGACTTCAGCAACAGAGTGCTTAATGCCTGGAATGCACTACCTGACTCTGTTGTTACATCCTCTAGCCCCCACTTCTTCAACCTCAAACTATCCACTCAATTGACCTCACCCCATTCCTAAGAGGTCTATAAGGGGTGTACATAAGTGCACAGTCGTGCCTACCGCCCCCATTTATTGTCCCCATTTATTTGTACCTATTTCCTGTATTCTTACTCATGTTTATACTTGTACCTATTATCTTGTAAGTGATTGACAAATCAAATAAATAAATAATAAAATAAAATAAAATGGTTATCCCAAAGGTCTTTTTTTTTCAAGAGGCTACTGGACTTCCTTTGTTTTTCTTTGAAGGCATCTTGCTTCTCATCTCATCCAAGAAAGCTGAAGAAGCTTCTTGGATGAGAAGCAAAATGTCTCCAAAGAAAAACAAGAAAGTTCAGTTGGCTTTTTGAAACAAACACCTTTGCATCCCAAAACTGTTTCATTTTCATTCTCGGTCCCTGAGAAGTTACAACTTAGAGCAGTTTGTTTAGTGACCACTTGACCCTTCTATGGCATTGAAAAAAGTGACTTATGTCCACTTTTCACATTCATGGCCGTTGCAGCATCCCCCATGATCACATGACCAAAATTCAGGCACTTGATAACTGACTCTTATTTATAACGGTTGCAGTGTCCCGGGGTCATGTGATCATCTTTTGTGATCTCCTAACAAGCAAAGACAATCGGGAAGCCGGATTCACTTCACAACCGTGTCGCTTAACAGGGATTCATTTGTGAACAGTGGCAAGGAATGTTGTAAAATGGGACAAAATTCCCTTAAACAACTGTCTCAATTAGCAACAGAAATGTTGGGCTCAATTGGGATCGTAAGTTGAGGAATATCTGTTCTAGAGTTCCTAATCATCTTGGATGATAGAAATCTGCAGATGAACATTTACTCAAGGAAGAAGTTGTTCTTTTCAAAACCCCAAAACGGTGGTCAGTTGTGTTGCTCATTTTCTGAAGTTCAGAATGAAAGAGATTCCTTGAAATAGAGGCCTCCAAACTTGGCAACTTTAAGACTTGTGGACTTCAACTCCCAGAACTCTGGGAGTTGAAGTCCACAGGTCTTAAAGTTGCCAAGGTTGGAGACCCTTCTGCTAAAAGACATGAGTAATTAAGTACTAGGATACCCCATTCAAAAAGAAAACTGCTCATAATAGGGTTGATTTGGATACAAAGAACGGGCTTAGCCCAAACTCAGTGAATGTTCATTGTAGTATGGCTGTATTACTATTATCCTTCTCATCTTCTCTAGTATCTTCTCCTATTGGTTTCTTATGATTATATTACACCGTTGTTTGTGTGTACATTGTGAGCTTATGTACCCGAGACAAATTCCTTGTGTACCCAGTCATGCTTAGCCAATAAAGCTCTTCTATTAGAATATATAATATAATAATAATAGAATATTATATATTCTAAAAGGGATGCGGTAGCTCAGCGACTAAAACACTGAGCTTGTCAATCAGAAAGGTCGGCAGTTCGGTGGTTCGAATCCCTAGCGCCACCTAACGGAGTGAGCTCCCGTTCCTTGTCCCAGCTTCTGCCAGTTCAGAAGCATGTAAAAATGCAAGTAGAAAAACAGGGACCACTTTAGTGGGAAGGTAACTGTGTTCCATGTGCCTTTGGCATTTAGTTATGCCGGCTACATGACCACGGAGATGTCTTTGGACAGCGCTGGCTCTTCGGCTTTGTAACGGAGATGAGCATCGCCCCAAGAGCCAGAAATGACTAGCACTTATGTGCGAGGGGAATCTTTACCTTTATTCTATTCTATTCTATTCTATTCTATTCTATTCTATTCTATTCTATTTCTTATTCTATTCTTATTCTTATTCTTATTCTATTCTATTCTATTCTATTCTATTCTATTCTATTCTATTCCATTCCATTCCATTCCATTCCATTCCATTCCATTCCATTCCATTCCATTCCATTCCATTTGATTCTATTTCATTCCATTCCATCCTATCCCATTCACAGGTTGATTTAGTTCTTAACATTTTCTTATTTATAAAGATATACATAAGCAGGAAAAAATTCACTTGCATCTAAATATTGCTTTTCAACCTGGGGAATTCTGGGAATTGAGGTCTACACAACTTAAAATTGGCCAAAGGTTGAAAAAAATACTGATTTAAACTAAACTCCGAGAGTTGTAGATTTTATCCGTGTTCATCTTTCCCAAAGCCTAGTCCTTCAGGTCTCCTAGGGATTCCCCCATAATCCTGTAACTTACTTCATTCCTCTTGCTGCTAGTCATTGCCTTCTTCTCTTTCTTTCCACCTTTTCTAGCATTATAGATTTCTCCAAATAGCTCGGTCTTTGCATTGATTGACTGATTGATCATGTGACCTCAAGTCATTTTTGACTCCTAACGATCACGTAGATAGATTTTCTCCAAGTCGATCTAACCCCCACCTGTTTTTCCCAGGTACCCCAATGGTGTCCCAATCGTCGCTTTAACGGTTTTCTTCCTCTTTGCTGCTAGTCCTCCTGTCAAAAATGGAATATAGAATTATAGGAGAATGGAGAATAGGACAGGGAAGGAAAGAGATGGGATGGGATGGGATGGGATAGAATAGAATAGAATAGAATAAAACAGAATAGAATAGAACAGAATAGGTTTATTGCTTTTATAATATTATTATAATAATAGAATATTATAATAGCATATTATAATAATATTATAATAGAATAGAATTCTTCTCCTTTCTTTCACCTTTCCCAGCATTTTATGGATTTCTCCAGAGAGCTGGATCTTCATATCATGTTTCTGAAGTAGAATAATATGAGCCTGATCATTTGTGTCTCAAGTGAGAACTTTAGATTGATTTATTCAACAGTCACTCCACTCTCTTTCTAATTTATATCTTGTCATGTTAATCATGATTGGCCAATAAAGCTATTCTATTCTGTTCTGTTCTGTTCTGTTCTGTTCTGTTCTGTTCTATTCTTTCCTTATTCCTTATTCCTTATTCCTTCTTCTGTTCTGTTCCATTCCATCCCCTCCCATTCTATTTCCAGAGCTTTAAAGCAGGAGTCTCCACTTGGCAACTTTAAGACTTGTGGACTTCAACTCCCAGAATTCTTCAGCCAGCTCAGTTTGGAGACTCCTGTCTCAAAGAGATGGTGCTTGCTTTTATTTGGGTGATTTTGATTCCTGAAGTGTTAGGAACACATCTGATCCCCAAAACAAAACATTGCATTCTTCCATTCTTTGTTGTTTATTATATTTTTAATCACTATTAAGGGGAAGTGTGTAGCACGGCCATTTCCCCCAGAACTGTGCACCCCACAAGGAAAGTTAATTTGAGAGAGAGTTACTCCATGACTACTTCATGGTTATAGTCCCTTCAGTCGATATAAGTAGCCCCCGATTTACAACAGTTAGTTTAGTAACCATATGAAGTTACAGCAGCATTGAAAGAAGTGATTTATGACTGTTTTCCATACTTACAATCATTGCAATATCCATGTGGTCACGTGATCAAAATCCAGACCATTGGCAATGGGTATATTTATCACAGTTGCATTGTCCTGGGGTCATGTGATCACCAATTGCAATCTTCCCAGCTTTCCCTGTCAATAGGGGAAAGCCAGATTCACTTAATGGCCACATGATTCACTTAATAAATGTAGCAAAGAGATTAACAACTGTGACCAAAAAAAAGTTCATAAAAATGGTATTTAACAACTGCCTTGGTGATGACATCACCCCAGGGCAAGTGTCATAAATATATGCCAGCTGCCAGTTGCCCAAATTTTGATCATATGACCATGGGGGAAGTTGCAATGATCATAAGTGTGAGGACCGGTTGTAAGCCACTTGTTTTTAGTGGCTGTGTGACTTTAAACAATCACCAAACAAACTATTGTAAAAATTGAGGACACTTGGATAAGATGCTGGCAATAAAACTTAGAACTTTCTATATGCAAAGCACACTACGTTCCATGATCCTCGTTGTAAAACTAAACTAAGATTCCAGTCCTCATGGTTGTAAATAAGAGGCCCATTTTCATCAAATGCAATACTATGATCTTGTTCCTTTGGGTGGCACAAGCGTTTTAGGCTGTGGATTATACTGGCAATTGTTCCTGGTGCCCCTATGTTGGTTGTATCGTTGTACTTGGCTTACTGTTTCGTCTTGCTGCACAGTTTTTAATCCAATTTATAGAGGTTGGGATATATGTTGCTCAATATATATCCCAACCACAATTGGAGCAGCCCATAAGCCCCATAAAATAATGATAAAAAACAGCTATAAGAAATGGAAAAAATAGCTTTTTCCAACTCTATTTAGAAATATGGATTAATTCCAGGCGTGGGGGAGGGTTACGATAGCTGCCACAATTTAAGCTCCACCCCTTTATATGCATGACAGGGCATGAAAAAGAGGCGGGACTTCAGTCACACAGCTGCAGCTGCCTGTTTTTTTTTTTAAAGGCGCAGATGCCTGGATTCCTTGTTAATATCCTCTCTAATGCCTTTTTTGCAAATGTGTAACTGAGATGCTCTCTAAATTCTCCTTATTTCTCCCTGGAGTTTCCTTTTCAAATTATTTGTTCCTTCATTTGTGAAGAAAAGTTGCTCCATTATGTGTTCTTCCTTACCTCTGTATTTTTAGTTCCTAATCTTGAGCGCAACACAGTACATGATGGAATTGATCTAGCGTTCCCTCTTCCTCTTGAGGGCCCCCCGAAAGGAAAATAAAACATTTGGATCATATTTATATTTGTATTCAAAATAACCTGATGTGGCATTTTAACAATATGCATGATTACAGATTTATCCTTCCCTCCGCAAATCCTTTGGGCAACCACACACCTGCTTATAGATTTGTTAGATTTATATCCTGACTGTGGTACAGGAGATGATATACGCATCACTCTCTCTTCCTACCATACTTTTTTTTAACAGAAAACAACCCTGTGAGGTAGGCTCAAATTCACCCAGCATAGTACTCCTCAACTTATAACCATTTGTTTAGAGACTGTTTGAAGTTACAGTGGCACTGAAAAAGGGACTAATAACTTATGATTGTTGCAGCATCCCCATGGTCACGTGATCAAACTTTAGATGCTTGGCAACTGGCATGTATTCATGACGGTTGCAGTGACTTGAGGTCATGTGATCACCTTTTCCACTCCTTGTAGGACCAGAACTCACCAGGAGACTGTGAGTTCTAGTCCTGCCTTAGGCATAAAAGCAGGCTAGGTGACTTTGGGCCAATCACCAGGAGACTGTGAGTTCTAGCCCTGCCAAAGGCATGAAAATTAGTTGGGTGACTTTGGGCCAGTCTGCCTCCCTCAGTCCAATCCACCTCACAATTGTTGTGGGGAAAATAGGAGGAGGAAGGCATATTAGCTATATTTGCGGCCTTGAGTTTGTTACAAAATAAACAAACAAATAACGCCAGGGCATAAATTAAATAAATAAATATTCACAGATTTTATAGAAATGTTTCTTTCCCAAAATATAAAAATAAAATGGAGCCACAATTGAATTGTTTTGCACAGCCATTCTCCGAGATGTTTTTAGCTTCCCAGGACCGAGGCCAATAAGCTTGATAGTCTCTCATTCAAACAAGAATCAGACCTGCGCCTTCTTAGCTTCAGAGTCAGACAAGATTAGCCAGACGAGGTTTCTCAAATGCACAAATCTTTTCATTTGTTTTTCACCTCTGATTCCTTCCAACCTGCTCTTCTCTCCCTCCCTTGCTATGACTTAATTTAATTTTTTTTTATTAGCTGATCTGCCATCTCACATTTCTGGGCTGTTATTAGTATTTTTTTTCCAGAGCAACCACAATCAAGCCACCTCATTAACACAGATCAAAAGGAGCTGTTAATGATTTATAAAGGTGCGGCTGTTTGGAGAAATTAAATAATGTAAGCCGTGGGTGTATGAGGTAGCTCCCCAAAGATGGCATGGGAGTCGTTGTACATGTTGCCAAGCAGGGGATCTTTTCTCCACCCACCTGAACTCATTTTGCTGACATTTTTTTTCCTTCCACCTAACCCAGTATTTATATTTCTCAACCTTGACAACCTTATGATGCGTGGACTTCAACTCCCAGAATTCCCCAGCCAGCTCTGTGTGCATTCAAGATGGCAACAGTGGGATTTGCACAAAATGGTTCCTGTGGGTTGGAGGGATGAAATCGGCAACTTTTCGGAAGTGTATAGTCATGCTTATCACAATTCCTCGTCTTCCTCTTGATATTTTGAAACTTATGGCTATACAGGATTCTTTCATTGAGGGGCTGCCACAAAGGAGAGGAAGTCAAGCTATTCTCCAAAGCACCTGAGGGCAGGACAAGAAGCAATGGGTGGAAATTATCCAAAGAGAGATCCAACCTAGAACTAAGAAAACATTTCCTGACAGTTAGAACAATTAATCGGTGAAACAACTTGTCTCCAGAAGTTGTGAATGTGAGAAGTGACAATAATTAACCAGTAGAACTGTTGTGAATGCTCCAACAAACTTTTTAAAGAAGAGATTGGACAACCATTTGTATGAAATGGTGTAGGGTTTCCTGCCTGAGCAGGGGTTGGACTAAAAGACCTCCAAGGCCCCTTCCAACTCTGTTACTCTGTTCTGTTATGATTTCTTGAGGGCATTTTTCTCATTTTCCTCAAATGTAGCGACATCTTCACACTCTAAACATCTGAACTGTGCCTTTTCTTTTGATGATCTCTCCAGACCACATAATATTGATTAAACGTGACGATAATAATGGAATGGAACGGAACGGAACGGAACAGAATGGAATAGAATTCTTTATCGGCCAAGTGTGATTGGACACACAAGGAATTTGTCTTGGTGTAAATGCTCTCAGTATACATTAAACAAAAGATACATTCCTCAAGAGTCGAGAATCGTAAGGTACGACACTTAATGATAGTCATAGGGTACAATAAGCAATCCAATCATACTAGGAAACAGACAGTATAAATCGTAAGGATACAAACGACAAAGTTACAGTCATACAGTCACAAGTGGGAGGGGATGGGTGAAAAGGAGTGATGAGAAGATGAATAGTAATAGTAGTGCAGACTTTGTAATAGTTGAACAGGGTTGAGGGAATTATTTGTTTAGCAGAGTGATGGCGTTCAGGAAAAAACTGTTCTTGTGTCTAGTTCTTCTGGTGCGCAGTGCCCTGTAGTGTCTTTTTGAGGGAAGGAGTTCAAACAGTTTATGTCCAGGATGTGAGGGGTCTGTAAATATTTTCACAGCCCTCTTCTTGACTCGTGCAGTATATAAAGGTCCTCAATTGAAGGCAGGTGGGTAGCAATTGTTTTTTCTGCAGTCCTAATTATTCTCTGAAGTCTGTGTCTGTCCTGTTGGGTTGCAGAACCAAACCAGACAGTTATAGAGGTGCAGATGACAGACTCCATCATTCCTCTGTAGATCTGTATCAGCAGATCCTTGGGCAGTTTGAGCTTTCTGAGTTGTGCTTTTTGATGACGTTTTTGATGTTAAGTGTGCATTTTAGGGCATGTGATATAGTGGAACCTAGAAATTTGAAGGTCTCTACTGTTGATACTGTGTTGTCTAGTGTTGTAAGAGGTGGCAGTATGAGAGGGTTTCTTCTAAAGTCTACCACCATTTCTACGGTTTTGAATGTGTTCAGTTCCAGATTGTTCCAGTTACACCACGAGGCAAATTGTATAACCTCCTGTCTGTATGTAATTGTTCATAATAAGGATAGTCCTCATTTAGCAAGCACAATTGGTACAGCAACTCAGTTGTTAAATAAAGTAGTTGCGAAGTAAAATTTATGAAAAAGTTGTGTTCTTCGTTTAGCTTTCTTTTGCGTTATAGACCTGGAAAGATTGTAAATGCAAGGAACGGTTGGAAAGTTACATTTTCATCACTGTTCTCACAGCAAATGGTTGCTAAAGACTAAACAAGGTTTACTTATTATGAGAATAATGGCTGATCTAGTTACCAACTCTGCCCATCAGCATTCAGAAATGATCAGATGATCATCAGAAAATCAGATGATTTTCTGAAATGCAACAAACTACAAAGCTCATCATTCACACTGCTCCCAGTCTCCCTTTCTCAAACTGTCCTACCTTACAAGATTGTTGTGGAGATACACTGTAGGCAGCTTCAAGCTCCTTAAAAATTAGACAGACATCTCTGGATATCCACACAAATATTCCTCAAATTACAACTATTAAGAGAAGTATTTCTGTTGTTAAGCAAGACAGTTGTTAAGTGAATTGTGCCCAACTTTACAATCTTTTTGCCATAGTTGTTAAGCGAATTGCTTCAGTTGTTAAGTAAAGCATGAGGTTGTTCAGCAAATTCAGCTTCCCCATTGCCTTTGCTTGTTGGAAACTGGCTGGGAAAGTCACAAATGGGAATCACCTGATCCCGGGATATTTTGGGGCTTTTTCAGGGCATTTTTGGCCTGAAAAATGGCTGAAATTGGACTGAAAAATGGACTGAAAATAGCCCCAAAACAAACTGAAAACACCCAATTTTTCAGCTTGTTTTCAGGCTGTTTTTTGGGCTGTTTGCAGGTCCTTTTCTAGCCTATTTTTAAGCCTGTTTTGGGGCTGTTTTCAGGCCATTTTTGAGTCAAAAATGTCCCAAAAAATGCCCTAAAAACGGCCTGAAAAACAGGCTAAAAATGGGCGGGGGGGGGGGGGCAGCTAGTGGTGGAATTTGCTGTTTCGCCGAACTGCGCCTAATCTTAACTACTGGTTCACGAGAACCGGGTCCCAAGTGGAAGCAGCCCACCTCTGACTTTGAACAGTCACTAAATGAATGGTTATAAGTCAAGCACTGTCTGTATAATATGCTTCCCAAAGTCATATTAAATCAGGGGATCAGAAGCTGAGGACATAACCTCCAACGGTGGATCAGTTCCCAGAACATCCTTTCATCACCAAAAACTCAGCCCTCACATTTGCATAACATGTGAAGCTTGTGGCTTTTAACTGAGTTTCTGGAGGCTTCATGGCTTGTAAGAAACCAGCCTTTGTGTGTGTATGTGCGTGGGAGGGTAGCTTAGGGTCTGAGGCACAACACGAACCCAGAAAGTGGGCTAATTCAGGAATTGGATTAAAGATCTTAGGCCAACCAATCTATGGTTTGTTTTCACCCCCGTGTTTTTTTTTTGGGGGGGGGGAGGAGTGTCAGCCGAAGTTCACTGCCACAATCTGAAGCATTCAGAAATCAAGCTGAAAAAAATAATACTAGCAGGATTGTGTGCTTTGCAAAAAGTTCAGACACACCTAGAATACAAGTAGTCCTCAGCTCACAACCACAATTAAACCCAACGTTTCTGTGGCAATGTAAAATAAGTTTTGCCCTATTTTATGACCTTTCTTGCCACCGTTGTTAATCGAATCACTGTGGTTGATAAATTAGTGACACAGTTGTGATGTGAATCAGGCTTCCCCATTCCTTTGCTTGCCAGAAGGTCGCAAAAGGTGTTAACATGATTCCAGAATGCTGCCACCGTCGTAAATATGAGTCAGCTGTCAAGCATCGGAATCTTGATCGTGTGACCATGAGAGTGGTGCAGTGATTGTAGGTGTAAAAAATGGTCGTTAGTCGCTTTTTTCAGGGCTGTTGTTGCTTTGAAGTGTCACTAAATGAATTGCTGCACAGTCAAGGACTGTAGTGTTTCCTCAGCAATGTGAAGATGGGTGGACTTCAACTCCCACAATTCCCTAGGCTATGCTGGCCTAGGGAATTCTGGGAATTGAAGTCCATCCATCTTTACTTTGCCAGAGGTTGAGAATTTCTACTCTCGGAAAACTGATGCTTTTAATTTTGCAGCACTCTGTGCTTTTGGAGGGGGAAAAAAAAAGAATATAGGACTTTTGGTATGGAAAACGCCCTTCTTCTACTGGGCCAAAGCAGCCATTCTCCCTCCCCACCTCCCCTCCGCCTTAGAGCTCCACTCCCCATCGCTCTGCTCTGCTGCCGTTTAGCAAAGGACTAATTCACCGAACCTCGTCCTTGCTGGCAGTAGAAAATAGCATTTCAGCAGGGATTCAGTGGCATTTACAAGCTCTGTGCTGAAACCTAGCTAAGTGGGGGGCATAATAGCCAGACTGAGTCTTCCCCTCCACTTCTCTCATCCTGCATTTTCCCACCTCTCCTTCCAGCCATTTCTCCCCCTTCTTCCAAAGTTGCTTAGCTGCCATAGCATGCAGCTATTTTTGGCCTAAAATCGTAGTTCTCAATTTTTGATCATTTTTGTCCAGTTCAGAGGTGGGTGCCTTGAATAAAACTGGTCTTACCTATCCCATTCCGCTGCCTGCTGAAATAATTTATATGTAGATCAAATAAACATCCCGTAAAAGCATCCTTATATTGCAGTTTGGGGGTGTTGGTTGGAAACCAATGGAAAAATAAACTTAAAAAAAAAATTCAAATCGCTGCTTAAAACTGGAGAGGGCCGTTTTACCACAGATTTTTAAAGTGATTTTTTTAAAAAAGAGATCTGATAAAAATTCTCTTCCATTTCCTCCTTTGCAATTTCCCCTCAACTATGCTGTATTTAACGAAGATCTTTCTGAGGAAGGTTCCCTAAACAGACCCATTTTTCTTGAGGTAGGTTTTCTCAGGGAAGGCTTTTAAAGTTTGTCAATATTTCCACAATGCATAATTACAGTTTGCCGCAATTTGTGTACCTGGCTATGGCCTCGACTTATTAAATTTTAAACCGTTTTTATCACCTGGATTAAGCTAAAGCTCACATCTCAATGAAAGCTAAATGGAACTTCCATTTTTGCAGCCAGTCTTCCACTTAATAACCAGATCCTGACTTTCTAAGCTCTGTTGCTTTCTAAATTTGTTGGACTACAAACTTCATCATCCATTGCTGAACAGTCAGGTCCTGCTGGTTTATCAAGGTTGCAATTTTATCTGGAAGACGCTGAGCTAGGAAAGGCAGGTTTAAGTGTTATTGTTACACCTTATTATTCTATCCCAGGAATTAAGTATTTTTTTAAAAAGGATTATTTAGTGCTACCGGCACAGTATGCTATTTTTCCTTTTTCATACATATTCTAAATATTAAAATATTTTGTTCATATTTTTGCATCTTACCAACTTGTTAAAGGAAGAAAAAGTTTTAATAAGTGAAACGAAAGCAAAGGGACATTTAAATGAGGCTGTAAAGCATTTCTCAGCATAGCAGTTCAAATAAATCATCTCTAAACTAGCAAAGGTCCATGTGAAGTTAATTGAGGTAGTTATTTTCCAGGCTTGAGTGCAAAATATGGACTTTTCAAGTTACTTTTCTTCTTAAGATTGGGTGAGTGATCCCTCATAGTGTATATATATAAACACACATACCCTCCCTTCCTCCCTCCGTCCTTCTTTCCTTCCTTTATTTCTCCTCCTTCCCTCTTTTCCTTGTTCTTCTTTTCCTCTTTTCCTTCTATTTCTTCTTCCGTCTTCTCCTTCCTCTTTTATTTTTCGTTCCTCCAACCTTCCTTCCTTCCTTCCTCTTTTTCCTTCCTTTCATTTTTTTCTTCCATCCTCTGTCCTTCCTCCCTCCCTCCCTCCTCTTCCTCTTTAAAATCAAGGCCTATTCACATGGCCCGCAAGGCAGCTGAGCTTTCCCCAGGAATGGGCCTACATACAAAGGCAGTCCACCAAGGCGAGGCAGGGAAGAAGTGAGCAAGCGATTGGAAAATAAGCTTACGTTCGCTCGGTGTGATGCCCTTTGCTCCTTCATCACTGCCAGCAACCAGCCAGACTGGGGGATTAATGCAGAAAACTTAGCAAATGATTTGGCTTCCAAGGCTAAACCGAGAAGCGATCAGTGCCGTAATACGCCAGCAGCCTTTGACTCCTGCAGACAATGTTTTTGTTTTCGGATCCTTTTCTTTTATAAATTGTTCTCTCACATTTGGTTTGTTCGGAGAAGAATGAGAAATGGCTTTGCTAACACATGGATAAAAACTGGGTAATGATGGACGCAGTCCTGTCTCGTGATCCTTCTTTTCTGTGGACGAGAAAACATTTATAATCCTGCGCTATTCTGGTGCAAACGCTGTGCCATTTGATAACAATGGACAAAAATAAATAACCCAGAAGCAAACAAAGCAATGTAATGGCCGCATTACTCAGCAAAGCAGGATCCAGAAAATTGAAACTAAAAACTTTCTTTACCATTCCTGCCTAAATATTTGAAAAGACCACTTTATAAATGCCTTGGTAAAACCACTTGGAAGACTGCATCCAGTTTTGCTTGCCACAATGTAAAAACAGATGTTGAGACTCTAAAAAGTATGCAGAGAAGAACAACAAAAGAAGATTAGGAGGCGGGAGGCTAAAACATAAAGAACGGTTGCAGGAATTGGATATGTCTAATTTAATGAAAAGAAGGACCAGGGTTGACATGCAATCTTCCAATATTTGAGGGGCTGCCATAAAGAAGAAAGGCTCAACTTATTCTCAAAGCACCAGAAAGCAGGACAAGAAGCAACGGATGGAAACTAATCAAGGAGAGAAGCAACCTAGAACGAAGGAGGAATTTCCCCACAGTGAGAACAATGAGCCAGTGGAACAACTTTCCTCCAGAAGTTGTGGATGCTCCAATACTGGATGTTTTTAAGAAGAGATTGGACGGTCTGGAATAGTGTAGGGTTTCAGTCTTCCTTCAGAACGTTAAAATGACGTTTACAATGAGAGTGAAGGCTTCACCACAGGGTAATTTTGGCCTTCGGGTTTGTTCACAGACATTTCTTTGTCAGCTTCCCCAAAAGAAGAATTCAGTTTTCTCGCAGCATCTGCTGTAACATCTGAAACTACTGGGAACCGTCCTTTGTCATGCCAAGAAAAACAGTGGAGTTCAATCAAACTCAGCATCCTTCCCGAGACTGGATAATAACAAGAATGATCTTAACGGCTTCGATGTTGTGCATGTGACACATAAAGCACAACTTGTTTTTCATTTGCAGGACATTGCTCAGATAAGTATGGGACAATCCAAACAGCTTCTGAGTCAAAGCCAACTGTTTTGAGACTCACAAATCTTTTTTATTTACTCAAAGTGGATCCAATTTTCACCTGTTCCTGGTTAGTCCCACAATATTCTCAATCTGTTGGATGGAAGCCAAAGGATGCCAAGACACAAATTTAGTGATCCTGGCTTTTATGGGTCCGTTAAATATGGTTGGCAGGTTCATACCGTTTCACCATTTGTGGCCGAGCAGGAAGTCCCCTTTTTATTGGATTTATTTTTCAAATCAGAGACAGACTGCTGTCCACCCAAGGCTGTTGGCTTTGCAACAGAGAAGCAGGATCTGGTGGGGGGTCCTTAACTCATCTCTGCACCTCCAGTTGTCCCTTCATTTTCCTCCCAAGCTTCCCCCCCCCCCCACATCCTGCCAGTCTCCTGCAGGGTTCTTGATATGTTTGCAGTGTTTTTATTCTGCCAAATCTGGCCAAACTGTGCATGACTTACAGCAGGGGTGTCCCCCCAATCCCCAGGCTGCAGCCAGCTACTGGGCCGTGATTTTTTTTGAACTGGGCTATGAGAGAATCAGACTGATACGCACGCACAGCTCAACTTGTGCGAGTGGTGAGCTGGCGTGCATGTGCATGCGTGCACATTTCCACTTGCAGTAAAGCTGTCTGCACATGCGCGTACATGCTGGTCCACCATTCATGAAGCCCGGTTCCCCTCCCCCCCACCAACACTCCCATCGCCCATTGCTCTTTTGGGTTCCAGTGCATGCATACTCACCAGAAACTGGAAGACCAGGTGGCCAGTGCGCATGTATGTGGTGGAAATAGCTTCCCAGCACATGCATGCGCACTGGGAAATTGTTCTTCCGGTTTCTGGTACTCCTGCATGCGTGCACTCTAGGGAACTGCTCTTCTGGTTTCCAGTGCTCCCCTGTGTGTGTGTGCGTGCTCCCATTTTTGGCACTCAGTGGTTCACCAACACTGTTATAGGGTAATTGGGTCATTATAGAAATGGAGAAGATGAGGAGAGTAAAAGCACTTTTTCAGACTCACCAATTTTATTAAAAGGTGTGGCTTGGGCTTCCTTTTGATTTTTTTGCTACCACAAATGCTATTCTACGTCTACAACATTTATGCCTATAGCAGGGATCTCCAACCTTGGCCACTTTAACACTTGTGGACTTCAACTCCCAGAGTTCCTCAGCCAGCAGAGCTGGGGAATTCTGGAAGTTGAAGTCCACAAGTCTTAAAATTGCCAAGGTTGGAGACCCCTGGCCTATAGAGGTAGTCCTCAACTTATAACCAGTCACTGAGACATTATTCCAAGTTACAGTGGCACTGAAAAGAATGACTCACAACTGATCCTCACACTTACAACCATTGCAGAATCTCCACAATCAGAATTCAGTTGCTTGACAACTCATATGACTGCAGGACACTTTATTGTTCTTAGTTGCGAAGTCTTGTCCAACCCATCGCAACCCCATGGACAACATTCCTCCAGACCTTCCTATCCTGTACCATCTTCTGGAGTCCATTTAAGCTCATGGCGACTGCTTCAGTGACTCCCTCCAGCCACCTCATTCTCTGTCGTCCCCTTCTTCCGTTGCCCTCCATCGTTCCCAGCATGAGCCTCTTCTCCAGGGAGTCCTTCCCTCTCATTAGGTGGCCAAAGTCTTTGAGTTTCATCTTCAGGATCTGGCCTTCTGAAGAGCAGCCAGGATTGATCTCCTCTAGGACAAATGCCAATTACCAAGCAACCTAAACATGCAATCCCAATTACCAAGCAACCCAAACATGCAATCAAATGACCACAAAAAGGGGTTCAAAGTTCCAAATCTGGGTTGTAAATAGCTCTGGGGTAGTCCATCGTAACTTTGAATGGTCACTGTGTGTCTGGTCGTAAGTTGAGAACTACCAGTATGCATCAGGCACCAATTCTGCTCGATTTTCCAGAAGCTGTGAAGAGCTGGCTCTTCCTCCAAGCATAAAACATAGAATAACAGAGCTGGAAGGGACCTCAGAGGTCTTCTAGTCTAACCCCTTTCTCAAGTCAAGAGCTTTATATCAACCCAGTCAAATGGTTGTCTAATCTATTGAAAATCTCCGGGGATGGAGTACCCATAACTCCAGGAGGCAAGCTATTCTATTGATTTTGAGTAGGAGTCTGCCGCGTTTGTTTGATCCTCGTTTTACATTTCCCATTTCATGTTTATGTATTGCATATGTTGAACTTTACACAGTTTGAGGGAATTGATTATTGTAGCTTTTGCCTGTATTTTTCTTCTTTTTTACACTGCAGACTATCCAGAGTCACAGTGTTTGAGTAGGGCAGCCTTATAACTCTTGTTAATAAATAAATGAATGAATGAATAAATAATGCTGGTAATTAATGGTTCCCAAGCTGAGATTCCTCTTCACCTCCTGTAATGTCTAGTCCTTAGATTGATCAATATTCAGGAGACCATAGCAAAAAAAAAGGCTAATTTTTAAAGATACCTGCACCCTAACTGCATATAAGAACAGGTATAGTTGCTGGAATCCTTTTCATCAGGTAGAACTCTTGACTCTTGACAAACATATCTTTTCTTTTATGTATACAGAGAGCATCTGCACCAAGATAAATTCCTTGTGTGTCCAATCACATTTGGCCAAGAAAGAATTATGTTCTGTTCTGTTCTATTCTGTTCTGTTCTGTTCTGTTCTATTCTATTCTATTCTATTCTATTCTATTCTATTCTAGAAACTCTTTTTTTCTGCCTGATAAATCTTGCGGAGGAGCCTCTGTGATTGTCAAGCCTGCTCACGGCTGGACAGAATCAAGAAAAAAAAAAAAGTACGATAAGATTCAATATCTTTACCGCTAATCTGGAATAATTACAGAATTTTGCAAACTGCAAGATGATTGTCCAGTCCTTATTCATAGCAGGCTCCTTCAAGTGAGATCTTAAATGCAGTGCGCAGTTAGAAACCTGGGCTGCCGATCAGCAGGTTCGCATTCAAGTCCCGTTGCTGCTATGGGATAGAGTGAGTTTCCCGTCACTATAGCTCCAGCTCCTTCCAACTCAGCAGTTTGAAATCAGGCAACCATGAGTAGGTTAATGAGTACCACTTTGATGGGCAACTTCCAAGGGACACAAAAGGGCCCCCCAACTAGGCATTCCCCCAGACGACAATAAAATTACTGACACAGGGGAAAAAAAGTGGAATTTTAGTTTTCTTGGCAGCATAGGTAGTCCTTGACATATTATTATTATTGTACACAGAAAACAACAGTGCACACAGCTAATGAGATAACTATGCTGGGCTTCATATCACAATCACTAGTCGAACACTTCCCAAGCATTTAGGACTACGCGATGTATTAGCGGATTATGCGAGCAGATCCCAGTAAGGTGGCCTTCTGCAGTTGGCCAGTAGTGATTTTGTCAGCGCCAAATGTTTTTAAGTGCATGCCTAGGTCTTTAGTCATAGCACCCAGTATGCCAAGTACCACTGGAACTACCTGCACTGGTTTATGCCAGGGTCTCTGCAGTTTGATTCTCAAGTCCTGATATCTGATGATTTTTTCAAGTTGTTTCTCGTTGATTCTGCTGTCACCAAGTATGGCAATGTCGACGATCCATACTTTTTCTTCTCCACAATCATGATATCTGGGGTGTTGTGTTCCAAAACTTTATCTGTATTTTATTTATCTGTATCTTTATCTTGATTTGTCTGTATTATCATCATCATCATCATCATCATCATCATCATCATCATCATCATCGTTTTAATTGTATTATTATGGTTTCAGTGTTCATTGCCAAGTCTATTGAGAGTGGGACAGCATAGTTATGCTGTAAAAATCGATAAGCAGTACACGAAAAGTGAATTTTCTGTCATTGAGGGGAAACATTCCCCTTCCAGAATGTTCTTGAACCATGCAGCAGGGCAGGTGTTCTTGCTAGACAAATTAAAAGGCCGCTGTAGAAAATGTTCCCACTACTCTGAACAAAGATTTGCAAAAATAATGCTTGAATTAAGAAGGAACCATATCACTAAAATCAAGAACAACAAACCGGTGCAAATGGGACAGATGAACTGTAGAACAAGTGCAAGCTGAAGAAATAACTTACGGAAAAAAATTAGGGCTTAATAAACAACAACAACAACAACAACAAAAGATGGTAGAATGAAACCAGAAAGGAGCTTATGACATTGGGCTTCTGATGTCTCTCGATGCTGTCACTGGGGGATAAGTACATTGGAAAAAAACCATTTTGCTTCCAATTTTCTTTTCTGTTATATTAGTTACACAATCCGTGGGTCGATCCTTGCAAGTTGGGAGAATATAATTAATTCTAGGAACTGTTGCAAGCTATTAAGGGGCAGTTGAGTGCAGGTAGTCCTCACTTAAGAACCGCTTGCTTATCAACCATTTGAATTACAACATCCTTCCCCAAAACTACGCACCACTCCATTCTAGAGTTCTGACAACCAGGCACCCAATGTCACATGATTACATTTTGGCCACTGGGTGACTAGCTCCCATTTACGGCCGTTTGTATCATCCTGAGGTCACCTGACTGCAATTTTCAGTGGTTTTGTCGGTTTCCAGCATTTACTTCCAGTTGCCGGCAATAAACGCCCAATGAGTAAAAATGGCTTCATTTAATAACTACCACATTTGCTTAATATCCTCAGCAAAAAAAAAAAAGGTTTTAAAATTGGAGGTGCTCAGACAGTGACCTGCTTAATGACTGCCATGACACGACCATATAATTTCAAGCT
This sequence comes from Laticauda colubrina, assembly GCA_015471245.1. Lineage (NCBI taxonomy): Eukaryota > Metazoa > Chordata > Lepidosauria > Squamata > Elapidae > Laticauda > Laticauda colubrina. Next base: position 26,139,284 of record BLBF01000042.1, on the reverse strand, counting down.
TAATTAAGGTTGTAAGTTTAATTCTGGGGCACTGCAACCATGATAAACACATGCCAGCTGCCAAGCATCCAAATTTTGACCACGTGCTACTGTAACAGTCGTAAGCGTACAAAGCAATCGAAAGTCACTTTTTTCAAGTGCTGTTGTAACTTCAAACAATCATTAAACTAATGGTTGTAAATTGAGGACTACTTCTACATTGCTTCAGGAGGTTCACCAGTAGTAAATTGCTGCATTGATAGGGGGTTGGGCTAGATGATCTGCAAAGTCTTATTAGAAATTATACTAACAGAGTAACAGAATAAGAGGCTTGGAAGATACCTTAGTCCTTCTAGTCCAATCCCTTGCTCAAGCAGGAAACTCTATGTACCATTTTAGGTAAATGGTTGTCCAGTTTCTTCTTAAAAACCTTCAGTGTTGAAGCACCCACAGCTTCTGGAGGCAAGTTCTTCCACTGATTAATTGTTCCAGCTATCAGGAAATTTCTCCTTAGTTCTAGGTTGAATCTCTCCTTGACTAGTTTCCAACCGTTGCTTTTTGTCCTGCCTTTGGGTGTGTTTTGGAGAATAGCTTGACTCCCTCTTCCCAAATTGCATTGCTAAATGTCTGTGGAGATTCTCAGTCATCCAGGTCATGGTTGTCCCAAAGGTGTTTTTTCAAGAGGCAACTGGGCTTTCTGGTTCTTCTTTGAAGACATATCGCTTCTCACCCCAGAAGCTTCTTCAGCTCTTTAGATTCTTCGTGAGCTGAAGAAGCTTCTTGGATGAGAAGCGAAACGTTTTCAAAGAAAAATGAGAAGGTCCAGTTGCCTCTTGAAAAAAGCACCTTTGGCACTTGACTCCCTCTTCTTTGTAGCAGCCCCTGAGATATTGGAAGACTGCTATCCTGTCACCCCAAGTCCTTCTTTTCATTAAATTAGTAAAGATAAAGGTTCCCGTCACATATACGTGTTAGTCATTTCTAGCTCAAGGAGGCGGTGCTCATCTCTGTTTCCAAGCCGAAGAGTCAGCGCTGTCCGAAGACGTCTCCATGGTCATGTGACTAGCATGACTAAACACCAAAGGTGCACAGAACGCTGTTCCCTTCCCACCAAAGTGGTCCCTATTTTTCTACTTGCATTTTTTACATGCTTTTGAACTGCTATGTTGGCAGAAGCTGGGACAAGTAATGGGAGGTTCACTCCATTACGCGGCGCTAGGGATTTGAACCACCAAACTGCCGACCTTTCTGATCTACAAGCTTAGCGTCTTAGCCACTGAGCTACCGCATCTTCATTAAACTAGATAGACACAATTCCAGCAATTATTCTTCCTGTGTTTTAGCCTCCGGTCCCTTATCATCTTTGTTGCTCTTCTCTGCACTCTTTCTAGAATCTCTTTTTTTATATCGTGGTGACCATAATGGGATGCGGTATTCCAAGCGTGGCCTTACCAAGGCATTCATTATAAAGCGGTATCAGCACTTCACGTGCTAATCTTGATTCTGTCCCCCTATTAATACAGCCGAGTCAACCTGTGAGTTGTTAGATCATAGTTTCAGAGAGATCACCTTGTCGAAACAGAGAAGCCGAAAGGGCCAGGAGCGGGGGGGGGGGGGACGCAGGGGGGGTTGGAGTGACTTCTGACTTCCTGCCAGCTTCTCCATTGATTTTCCTTGTGGGAAGCTGGCAGGGAGCCATGGAAATGATGATTACGTGACCACGGCTGACCACAGTGATGCAGCAGCATTGAAGTGGCCACAGTGTTGCCAAATGTCGATCCTGCAGGAGTCACGGGTCCCAGATTTGGGAGCTATTCTGTAAATTGGTCCATTTGAGATACGTAGATTCAAAAATTATTGCCTTAGGATAGGGGTCTCCAACCTTGGCAACTTTAAGCCTGAAGGACTTTGATTCCCAGAATTCCCCAGCCAGCAAAGAACATATAAGATCTCCTCTTTCAACAGAGGGTTGGACTACAACAGGGGTCTCCAACCTTGGCAGCTTAAAGTTGCCAATGTTGGAGAACCCCTGCCCTAGGATGCATTATTTTGTCTAATTAGAAATTACAGTCAAACAGACACAAGTTTTAGTAATACAGCCAGTCCTCGGTTTACAACCATTTGCTTAACGATTGTTCAGAGCCGCACAGCACTGAAAAAAGTGACTTATGACCGTTTTTCAGTTATAACCGCTGCAGCATCCCCCATGGTCACATGATCAAAACTCAGATGCTTAGCAACTGGCATGTACTTATGACAGTTGCAGTGTCCTGGGGGTCATGTGATCCCCTTTTGTGATCTTTTGACCAGCAAAGTCAATGAGGAAGCCAGAATTCCCTTAACAACTGTGATACAAACTTAACAACTGCAGTGATTCACTTAACAACAGCCAGTTTCCACTAAAAACAAAAAACAAAACCCACCACTTGAGGAAACTTGATTCCCTTAAGGACCCTTGGATTCCCTTGAACCGCCACAATGATTTTACTTTGCAAATGCTCCTCAAATCTGATCTGGCTACGTGATGGCTCAACTTATGGCCTCGCTCACAATGGAAATTCCAGTTCCAGTTCCAGTTAAAAGTCGAGGACAACCTGCAAATCAATTGTATGATGAGGAAGAACATTTTAATGGTAGGCAGAGTGCTACCATTGGAAGTGGTGGACTCGCTGTTGCTGAAGCTTGGAGGAGCAGTTTTAAGGAATGTGTGGTAGGGCAGTGGTGGCTAACCTTTTCAGGCTCCTGTGCCAAAAATGGTGTGCGCGTTTGCATGCTCGCACTCGCATGCCAGCACCCAGAAAGAAATGCGCCCCCCATGTCCCCTACGCATGCACACATAATACCACCCTTACCTGCACTGCGCCTCACAGCTGATTTTCGGCCTCCTAAAGGCTTGAGGAAGGCTTCTGCTGGCTTTGCAGGCCAAAAACTAGCCCCATTTCATCATTTCTGGTATTTTTGGAAAAACAGGAAGTGACAAAACGGGCTTAGTTTTCAGCCTGCAAAGCCTGCAGAAGCCTTCCTCAAGCCTTCGGGAGGCCAAAAAAGGCCTCAAACTGGCCGAAAATCATCTGTGAGACGCATGCATGCCCAGTGAGATAAGTTTGTCTACAGCTCGTGTTCTGCCACAAATGGCTCTGCGTGCCACCTGTGGCATGCGTGCCATAGGTTTGCCATCACAGTGGTAGGGGATTCCTGTTTTTGCAGAGGGTTGGACTATATGGTCTTCAAAGTCCCTTCCCATCCTTCCATTCTGTTATTCCTCTAAGAGCTTCAGAATCTACTTCTTTCTGGTAGGAAACATGAACTTCACAGAAGAATAACTTTATCGAAATACCGCTAACTCTGGAGCTGTATTTTTAAACCTTGGCAACTTTAGGATAAGTGGACTTCCGACTCCCAGAATTCCCAAGCCAGCCATGCTTATCATGCCCCTACATTTCTCTGGTCAAAAAGGAAGAGAAAAGGATGTATTTCCACTATAAAAAAAAAAGAAGGCTTCAGGAAGTGGTTTGGTTAATCACGTGCCTTCTTAAGCCTTTTGATCCTGGCTAAATTCATTGGTAAACTAACCTGACCCCTGTTTTAGATTAGTTTTACAGATCGTCCTGAAACTTTATTTTGTGCTTGCATAGTCGTTAACTTGAATTGAACTGATCTGTTATTTCTCACCGAGGTATTAAATCAAACCCCAGTGGTTGGCGTTTTGCAAAATATTCAAGGCAAAAACTACCTACCCAGCCATCTAGTCTGTGATATGAAGACAGCCACCAAATGTGAGGATGTCTCAAAATGAAGCCATGCTTATCACTTGAGTGAGTCAAGAGTTTTAATCGAAGAATCTAAACAGACTGAATTATCTAATAAAGATAGTTTATAATTGTCCAATAAACTTCAGACGACGGGAGATACCCACTTCCTAGTGAAGAGAATTCACGATCCTGGTAAAATAGTCCACAACAAGCATTAATTTAGTTCAAAGTTACAACAGCACCGAAAAAGTGATTTTAAAACTGGTCCTCACACTTACAACTGCTGCAGCATGCCTAGGGTCACGTGTTCAAAATGTGGCCTTTTGGCAACTGGCATCTATTTGCATTGTCCTGAGCAGAGGTGGTATCTCAGCAGGTTCTGACCAGTTCTGGAAAACCGGTAGCGGAAATATTGAGTAGTTCAGAGAACCCAAATCCCACTTTTGCCCATCTATTCTCTGCCTCCCATTGAGTCCCAGCTGATCGACTGGTCTTCTTTGGTTGCCCTGCACGGGAGAACAGAGCTGGAAAGCAGGTTCGTGGGGTGGGGAAGGAATGGGGATTTTGCAGTCCTTCCCCTGTCACGCCCACTGAGCCACACCCACAGAACTGATAGTAAAAAAAAAAATCGACTCCCACCCCTGGATACATGATCGCCATTTGCAACTTTCCAAGCCAGCTTTCTTTTTTTAAAAAGAAAATTATACATTTTCCTTTAACATACATAAGTGCTTAGCAAACAAGACAGCTTTCAACAACTAAAATCAGTGTGGGAAATCTGCTTCACTTAATGACTGCATGATTTTGCTTAACTGCACCGATTTCGCTTAATAACTGTGGCACAAAAGGTCATGGAAATCAGGCATGAGTCATTTAATAATCCCACTTAACAGTGGAAACTCTGGTCCCAATTGTTGGTGTACATTCAGGTCTATCTGTAGTTTGTTCCTGAAAGCCCTTCTAGTACCTACTCAGTTCAACCTGTAGTAGAATCAAAACTTGCACATGGCACATAGCAAGTCTGAAATTGTGGGGTTAGTTAGTCAAAATTCAAGGCCTACCTCAGAAGGGGAATTACAAAAACAACAGCGATGGTGCTTCTATTTGTCCTAAGAACTATTGAAGATAAACTGCTTCTGCACAGACAGGCTTTATCCAACTATCCTAAGGAGATACAGGAAATTGTTTAGTGACTGTTTGAAGTTACAATGGCATTGATAAAAGGGACTTATGACCATTTTTCACACTTTACAACCATTTCACATCATCACATAGTCAAAATTCAGATGCTTGGCATCTGTCTCATGAGGGTTGCCATGTCCTGGGGTGATGTAATCCCCTTTTGCGACATCCCGACAAGCCAAAGTCGACAGGGAAGCCAGATTCCTTTAGCAACTGTGTCCCTCACTTCACAACGGCAGCAATTCACTTAACAACTGTAGCCAGGAAGGGCAAAAAGTGGGGACCAAACTCCACAACTGTCCTGCCTAGCAACAGAAATTTTGGGTGCTGGTTGCAGCTGCAAGTCGAGGACTCCCTGTATCTGGATGGAGTGGAGTTCAAGCCAGATTTGAACCAGGAGACGGAGGGCACATTTACCAAGAGAGTTTCCGTTTCCCACTCCAGATCTTTCGTACTCCCCAGCAGCAAAGAAAGGAAAGGGAGGTGCGACACACACACACACACACACACACACAGCCACTGAGTGGTTAGAAACCACTGCATTCTCTCTCCCCCACCTCCCTCCGCACACACCCCTCCCTGTGCAGTGACATAGATGAATGTCTGGCGTGATCTTTTTTTCCCTCTGGTGGGATGTTAGGCAGACAATTGACTCTTCCAAAGCTCCCATTTCTGTCAGCTACCATTAAGGGCCAGGTTCGTGGCTAATTGGACGCTTTGTTAGAGGAATTTGTTAACTCGGGCGAAGCAACTGATGAAGCTTCTGGGTGTCTCCTCTCCCCACTCACAGCTCCCTGTCCACCCCCCCCCCCCCCATCCACCCCTCTCCTCGGTAAAGTACTTTGGAGGAATAAGGGCAAGGGGAGAAGGTGAGCTTCAGCCCTTTTGGGAGCCGGCAGAATACAGGCCTTTGGGTGACAAGGACATCACCTGTTCACATGCTCTGGGTCTCGGAATAACAGAAGAGTTGGAAGGGACCGTGGAGGTCTTCTAGTCCAGCCCCCTGTTCAGGCAGGAGACCCTATATCAGTGATGGCTAACCTTTTTGGGCTTCTGTGCCAAAAATTGTGCACATACTTGTGCTTGCACACTTGCTTGCAAGCACCCAGAAGGAAATGTGCACCCCTCCCACACACCCCGCACATGCGCATGCAATCCCCCCCCCCCACGCCACCCCCTACATTTGAGGCCTTTTTGAGGCCTCCCAGAGACTTGAGGAAAACATCTGCAGGCTTTGCAGGCCGAAAAATGGGTCCGTTTCGTCACTTCCGGTATCTCCGGAAATACAGGAAATGATGAAAGGGGCCTATTTTTCAGCCTTCAAAAGCTTTCCTCAAACCTCTGGGAGGCCGAAAATCAGCTGTGAGGCGCGCTCATGCGCAGTGAAGTAAGTTTTCCTGTGGCTTGTGTGCCAGCACAAATGGCTCTGTGTGCCACCTGTGGCACGTGTACCATGGGTTTGTCATCACGGCCCTATATGATTCCAGACAAGTAGTTGTGAAATCTCTTCTTGAAATCCTCCAGTGATGGAGCATCCTCAACTTCTGGAGGCAAGTCGTTCCTCTGGTTGATTGTTCTCACTGTCAGGAAATTTCTCCTTAGTTCCAAGTTGCTTCTCTCCTTGATTAGTTTCCATTCATTGCTTCTTGTCCTGCCTTCTAGTGCTTTGGGGAATAGATTGACTCCCATCTTCTTTGGGGCAGCCCCTGAGATACTAGAAGACTGCTAACCTGTCACCCCTATTCCTTTTTTTTTTCAGTCGGCTAGACATACCCAATTCCTGCAGCCATAGATAGAATAGAATAGAGCTGAAAGGGACTTTGGAGGTCTTCTAGTCCAGCCCCTTGCTCAAGAAGGAGAACCTATACTATTTCAGATGAGTGGTTTTTCCAGTCTCTTCTTTAAAAAATCCAGTGATGGAGCGTCCACGATTTCTTAAGGCAAGCTGTTCCACTGGTTAATTGTCCTCACTGTTAGGAAGTTTCTCCATTCTTTGTAGGTTTTATCATCCAGGCCCCTAATCATCTTTGTTGCTCTTCCCTGCACTCTTTCCAGAGTTTCAATAATGTTTACGTCAATAAAGGAAAATATTTGTAGATCAGGGTTGAAATGGGGGGGGGGGGGAAATGAGTGATGTTGTTACCTAGTTTGGGTAATGAACATCTGCAAGAAAATAACCAAGCTCAGAGAGCACCAAGACCCTCTCAATGTTTACATCATCCTTGCTAAGAAGGGCCTTGCCACAAAGCATGCAGCCTGGAGCAGGAGCGAATGTGCTGTTGTTAAGGAAGAGAAAAGCCAAGTTTCTAGTCCTTCTCAGTCATGGAGGATCTCTGTGGTACTTTGGATCTGTCTCTCTCTATCTGTGTCTTTCTCTGTGTGTGTCTCTCTCTGAGCCTCTCTGTGTCTTTCTGTGTGTGTGTGTCTTTGTCTCTGTATCTCTGTCTTGCGCTCTCTGTCTCTCTCCGTATTTCTCTATGTGTCTCTGTCTCTGTCTCTCTTTCTTTGTCTCTCTCTCTCTCTCTCTCTGTCTTTATGTGTCTCTCCTGTTGTCTCTCTGTCTCTCTCTGTGTCTGTCTGTCTGTGTGTCTCTCTCTCTGTGTGTCTCTGTCTCTCTCTGTATCTCTGTCTCTCTCTGTCTCTGTCTCTGTCTCTCTCTCTCTGTCTTTGTGTGTCTCTCCTGTTGTCTCTCTGTTGTGTGTGTGTCTCTCTCTCGCAAAGTGAAAGTGATCCTGAGGGATTTAGTTCTTGGAGGAAGGGCAGGATCTACAGATAGTCCTCGACATAAGACCAATTGGCACCAGAATTTCCTAAGCAAGACATTTGTTAAATGAGTCGTGCCCAATTTTACCATTCTTGCCACAGTTGTTCAATGAGTCACTGCAGTTGTCAAGGGAATCAGGTCCCTCCGTTAACTTGGCTTGCGAGAAACTGGCTGGGAAGGTCACAAATGGAGATCACAGGACTCCAGGATGTTAATACATGCAGGTTGTGAAGCACCTGAATTCTGATCACGTGAGCGAGGAGATGCTGGGAGGGTTGATGTACGAGGAACGGTTATAAGTGACTTTTTTCAGTGGCATTGTAACTTCAAAGGGTCATTAAACCAATGGTTGTAAATCAAGGATTATCTGTAAATCCAACAAATAAATGAAGTGTATGCCAAGGCAATTCATGAAACAGAATTCTGTGCTTCCTTCTCAAGAAAAGTAGTGAGATGTTCCCTTTGTATAAATTGAAATAATCTTATATTTTGCACATTTCATTTTAATGGGGAAAAGGAAGGATGATTTAGTTCCTGCAATAGTAAAGCAGGCAGGGATAAGAAATATGAATACCCAGAGTTATATTTAGGTAAGACGGCAGCCTATGAATTTTATGAATGAATGAATGAACGAATGAATGAAATACAGATAGAGTTAGAGGTCTTTTTTGTGGTATGACAGACAAAAATGCAGGAACATCTCCAGGTATCAGTGAAAAACCATGGAAAGTGAAACATATTTCACTAAAACAGTATCGTCAACTTTGCTTCTTTCTCCCCAAAACATGTGGGGTCTTTTCCCCAAAACGCATCCTTTTCTCCTGAAGAGGCAAAAATTGGCAACTGAACTGAAAGACTGAGCCAGGGACTCACATTCCAATCCCCGAATTTTACATTTTAACTTGCATTGCATTGTTTTTAATGACAGAGGGAGAGGCCAGATTCACTCTCCGTTAAAAGACTTAAACCAGGAGCAGTAGATCCGGCTATTAATCGGGAAGGTAAAATTAATGAGCGGAAAATCAAAAGTCAAAGGCATTCTGAGACGTATGTCAAAACCAAAGAAACAAACAAACAAAAAACAACAACCCCAAACCCCCACCCCCACCCCAAAGACATCCTTCTTGCCTGGCTGGGGCATCAAGGTGAGCCTGGGTAGAAGGCTACCCAATCTGGCCAGGGTGGGGAACAGGTGAGGGTCTCACCTGACGGGAGATCCAGGCCTTCCTGGAACCTCTGCAAGGACAAGAACTAGGGGGGGAAAAAAGACCTAGAGCAAAGATCTTAATGCCGGTCCAGTTCCCCGGAGGTAATCAGTAATCTCCTTGAGAGTCCAAGGCTGGTGTTCCTGTGCTTGATTGGCAGGGAGCCAGACACTAATGCTTATAATCCATGCATGCTGCCTTACAGATAAACCCACAAACTTTTCAACTGGCAATCAGCGATGGTTGGAGAGCTGGGAAAGATAAATTTCAAGGCAGCAGAATGACAGGCAGTCCTCGACTTACAGCAGTTCATTTTAGTGACCGTTCAAAGTTATAACACCACTGCAAAAAAGTGACTTATGACCGTTTTACACACTTACGACCGTTGCAGTTCATATTTATGAATGGTTGCAGTGTCCCAGGGTCACTGGGACCCCCTTGCGACCTTCTGACAAGCAAAGTCAATGGGGAGGCTAGATTCACTTAACAACTATGTCGCTAATTTAACAAGTGCATTGATTCGCTTAATGGCTGTGGCAAGAAAGGTTGTAACATCGGACAACGTTCACTTAACAAATGTCTTACTTAGCAACATAAATTTTGGGTTCAAATTAGGCCCAGTTGCTTAGCAACCATTTGAGGCAAACTATTGGTTCACTTAATGACTACTGCAAAAAAAAAAGGTTAAAAAAAATCAGGCTGGTCATGTGGGTGACTCCCTTTATGACCATCTCAATTTATGACCTTGATGGGCAGGCTCCATTACAGTCGTAAATTAAGGATTATCTCCAGGGGTAGGATTCTACTGGTTCGGTCTGGTTCTATAGAACCAGTTCTTACCGTTCCCAGTAGCTCGGAGAACCGGTAAATCGGGCCTCTGGCTGGCCCCGCCACTCTCCGCCCGCTTTTCCGCTGCCTGCCTGTCAGTCCTTATCACGCATGCGCGTGGAGCATAGCTGGCTGGAGAATTCTGGGAGTTGAAGTCCACAGGTCTTAAAGTTGCCAAGTTTGGGGACCCCTGGTTTAAGCAGAAAGAGGTTCCAGCTGAAAATATACCAAGAATAGCAAAGACTTACTTTCTTTCTTTCTTTCTTTCTTTCTTTCTTCTATCTTTGTTTTAAAAGGAAGAAAAAGAAAGAAGGAGGGATGGGAGAAAGAAAAAAGGGAGGGAAGGGAAAAAGAGAGAAGGGAAAGGAATGTGAATGAGATATAAATGGATGGACAGATGGATTGAGGGAGGGAGGGAAAGAAAAAGGAGAGGAAGGAAGGACCACAAACTCTGTCACTAGACGCAGCTTCAGAGGATACTTTGAAACAGCTCAGCAATCCAGAGCTGGAAGGGACCTCAGAGGTCATCTCGTCCAACCCCGCACCAAGAGCATTGTTAAAGTGAGTTTCTATCTTTTGACCCACCCAGTCATGTGACCAGCAAACCACACTCAGCCAGTCATGTGACCAGCAAGCCACTCCCAGCCAGCAAGCCACTCCTAGCCAGTCACATAACTGGTAAACCACACCCACAAATTAGGCCACGCCCACAGAACCGGTAATTAAGAAATTTGAATCCCACCCCTGATTATCTCTTATTGAAGTCTTGGCAAATCTGCCAGTTCAAAGCTGATGCTTCCAAGGTGCCCCCTCCTGGGCTATACGGCTGATTGGTCGTAGCATATCATCAGCTGATAACCCCCTCAGCCAATTGCAGCCCACCAGACCTTATAAATATTCCAGCTCCAGCATTTTCTCCTCAGTCTGGAGAAGCTATTTGAAGCAGGAGGATCTCTCCGTTCTTAATTCTGTTGTGATTCTTTGTCCTCTAGCATGCTTCTCGTCCTTGGGATCTATTTTGAGCTTATGATTTTGGACCTTTCCTTCAAATCCTGATTTGAGGATCTTCCAGCTCTTCCATCCGAGTAAAGGCTTAGGCCGTGCCTTTTTTTAGGAGGTACAGTGGTGAAATTTTCAATGGGAACCATGGACTGGGGTGTCTAGGACAGTTCAAAATTTAAAATGATCAATATACCAGTTTGGGATAGGCAGGGGTGGGCTGCTTTGGGTTCAGGCGGACCCATTGCTAACATTACGGGTGGTTCAGCGAACTGCCAAATCCCACCCCTGGCTGGCCCCTCCTAAGAGTCTCCACGTGGCCAATTTCAGATGCCAGGGCCGCGTGGAGGCTCGGGGAGAGGGAAAAACAGGCCTCCTGGAAGCTCCAAAAGTCCAGAAATGCGCCCATTTTTGGCCCCAGAGCGCCTCCAGAGCCCAGGGGGAGATAGTTTTCTCCATCCCAGAGGCTTGAGGAAAGCCTCTGGAGCCTGGGGAAGGCAAAAAACAGGCCTCCCAGAAGTTCCGGAAGTCCGAAAACAGGCCCATGTTCAGTCCCAGAAGGCCTCCAGAGTCCAGGGGAGGCAGTTTTCACCCTCCCAGAGGCTCGGGGAAAGCCTCGGGAGCCCAGGGAGGGTAAAAAATGCCCCCCCCCCCCACTATGGTGCAGGAGGCCAACTAGGCTACACCTACCAAGGCCACACCCACTCAGCCACTGGGCAGAGAACCTATTGCTGAAAATTTTGAATCCCACCCCTGGGGGAAGGGGTTAAGATGCACGGCTAGATACTGGGAGACTCTGAGTTGTAGTTCTCCCTTAGTCATGGAGGCCAGGGAATTCTGGGAGTTGAAGTCGACACGTCATAAAGTTGCCACGGTTGGGAAACACCTTTCCTGGAGAAACTTCTTCAATCTTCTGGTCATCTGGCAAGGAAGACATCTTGGGAAGATACTGCTGAGGTCTTTCTCAAACATAGAGCTGAGCTGCATTTGAGTTACCTTGACTTCTACTATGGGAGGGAGTAGTCTGCAGATGGACTACTATATACTTTACACATACTTTACAACTCCTGAGTTGCAAGGGAGCTGAGCTGGCAACTCGAAGACCTCCTTCTTTCTCCTACCTTTCACTTGAGCTCCATTGCAGCTTAAAACGGTTCCAGATTATCCTACCATTAACTTGCAAACTGTCAAGCAGGCAATCATGCTTTTGGATGTGGCCCAATCTTGGGGGGGGGTGGGGTTGTGCCCCCCCTCAATTCTGCTTCTTCCCTTCTCAAACCCATTTCAGTTTCCTTTCCTTTTCGCCCCCTCCCTCTCCCAGGATCAGAGATGACCTAAGATACCCACCATAACCGAGGCAGTGGAAGGGTGCTGATGCGATTGATAGTGTAATTTAAGCGATCAATATTTAGAAAGCACTCTGCAAATCCCAGAGGCTTGGGGAGGGCTGGACATTATTTATTAATAATTAGGTTATGCCGTTTGCATGCAGAGATGCTAAGCACCTGGATTTCAGTGTTGGGGTGGAGTGGGGCTTAATCTGAGAGAAGAGCGAATCAAAAGAACAAAAGGAGTATTATTATTTTCAAGAGAGGATTCCAAATTTTTGAGGCGAGAGAAAAGGACCAGCAGTGCCCAACAGTTGGCAAATGAAACCAGATCTATGCTTGGGATTTCAACTCAAAGCAGCCCCCTACTCCCCCCCCCCAACCTGGCATGGAAAGGGTCTCTAGTTCGATCCTGATCATCCCCAAGGGCATCTGAGAACAAAGCCTTCCCAGAAGATGGAGGAACTATTGCCAACCTGTGCAAAACGGAACTTTGAAGTTTTACATCGATTAGAAGGCTAAAAACAGGACTGCCTCGGTTAGGAGAAGACTGCGTTTCCCCAAAGTGGGTGGGTGGGGGCTGGGATCTGGATCTCAGGGCTTGGGGATCAAGGTTACAATGGAGGGGAAGCAAGGTGAAACCTCTGTGGGACTTGAGGCTTCCCATGAGCCCCCTGAACTGACCCCTCTGAATGAAAATCTCGGTCCAACGTGAGACTCACATCTTCTCTGAGAAAACCGCAAAGGAATGAGCAAATGACCTTGTGGGGGAGAGGAGCAGTGGTGGGATCCAATTTTTTCTACCGGTTCTGTGGGCGCGGCAGAGGAAGGATACTGTAAAATCCCCATTCCCTCCCCACCCCACTAACCTGCTTTCCAGCTCCATTCTCCTGTGCAGGGCAACAAAAGGAGACCCAGCCAATCAGCTGGAACTCAGGAGGCAGAGAAGAGATAGGGGCGGGGCCAATCAGAGGTGGTGTTTGCCGGTTCTCCAAACTACTCCAAATGTCCACTACCGGCTCTCCAGAACCTGTCAAACCTGCTGAATACCACCTCTGGTGGGGAGGGAATGGGGATTTTGCAGTATCCTTCCCCTGCCATGTCCACCAAGTCATGCCCACAGAGCTGGCAGTAAAAACAGTTTGAATCCCACCGCCGATCCTCCCTAGTTTTTTGCTCTGTAAAGGTGAGGGGGGAAGAGATGTGCTTTCCAACTTGCAAGATTCTGTTAACGTATCTTTACTATGAAGTTCAGACTAGTTCTTCTGGCTTTGTTTCTTGTCTGGACTACCTCACAAGGCTGATGGGTGCTGATACCAGCCACATATTTTGCTTCATGTCCTGAGCTGGATGGTAGCATGATCTAGTCTGGCGAAAGAAAGGCCCCAAAGTGAAATCCTCCCTTTCTTCAGAGAAGATTGAAAAGTTGCTTTCTATAGGATCAGGGAAGGCAGCATTGCTCAATGGGAGAAAAGCCCATGATTTTTGGTAGAAAAAGATTTCACATTTGGAATCCTTGCAAGAAGTGGGGGCACTATTTTGGAAATTATTATATGAAATCTCAAGGAGATTTTGAGTGATTTTGAGGTAGTCCTTAACTGATGAGCCCAGAATTTACGTTGCTAAGCGAGACATTTGTTACGTGAGTTTTGTCCCATTTTACAACCTTTCTTAACCCAGTTCTTAATTGAATCACTGCAGTTATTAAATTAATAACACTGTTAACTCCGGGACACTTGCAACTGTCATAAATATGAGTCGGTTGCCAATCATCTGAATTTTGATCATGTGACCATGAAGATGCTCTGATGGTTGTAAGTGTGAAAAATGGTAATGTCACATTTTTCAGTTACAGCCGTTGTAACTTTGAGCAGTCACTAAACAAACTGAGGATTACCTGTATACATTTTGGATGATTCTTTTTTTGAATAGGATTTTTTTGATCTTAAGAAGACATGCTTAATTTTAAACACCCATATTCAATATTTTGGGATTGAAAAAGATTTCTGGTGTTCATTTTCAAAACTTAAACTAGTCCCAATTTTGCTTGAAAATCTTCAGAGGAGAATCTCTTCACGATAATGGAAAAATCTTGAAACAGCTATAGTAAAAGTCTTGAAAGTTTTAACAAGTAAAAAGACGTGGGATTTTTTTTTTTTTACATGTTGGATTGGCATGGATTTCTTTCAGTGTCAAATTCCTTTTAAATTTATTTTGACAAGTCACTGAGAACAAACTACAAAGATAATTTATAGATGATACCAGATCCTTGCGAAACTACAGTCTATTAATCAAAGTTGGGCTTTGGAGGAGTTGTAAACAGATTGGGACATTTTACTATATCTAGTGGCAGTACCCATTTAATTACTCGTTTTGGTTGAAAGATCTTGAGAAAATAGGAAAAATTATACAACAGTGTTTAATAATTAATGCTAGCGTAGCTTTATTGCCCTTTTTTCCAGAATATGTAAAATGGTGCAGCATAACAAATTAATTCATTTGTTGTTGTTAGCTGCCATATCTGCTATTGGAAAACACTAGAAAAGTAAATTACATCTTTCTTTGGTTCAGTGGTATTTAAAAGTGGGGAGGGGAGAAAGGCCCTGGCCAAAAAAATAATAAATAAATTAGTACAGCAGCAAAAATGTCCTGAATTTGTTTTTGTTTTTTTTATTAAAGAGGGGTTGGTTTTTTTCTACATCTGAACTCTGTTTTTGGTTCTGTCAACTGTATAATTCCCAATAAATTATTATTTCTTTCCATTGAAAAAGTATTTGGGAATGGTAAAGCTGAATGTTTTAAAATTAAGCCTTCTTAAGATGACTAATCTATTTAGATATCGTCCCAAGCTATTTTTTTAAAGCTTTGGTGCAGATTCTCTCTCCTCCCCCTCCCCCCCCCCCCCCCCCCCCCCCTTGGCTTCTTTTGTTCAAATGTTGTATTTTGTTCATCGCCATAGGTTTAAATTAAATTAAAGAAGTCTGAAACAGTAATTCTATTCACCTCGCAAGACAGCTACCTGGGGTGGCTCTCCCATCACCTCTGTCTTGGGGTGACTTGCACCCACAATTGGGTGCCAGCTTGAAAAATGGTTCTCCCTGGGTTGCTGTGGCTGTTTTGGAGTGGCATTATTCAAACCATCCTGCCTCCGTTCTCAAAAACAATTAGAATTGCCTTCTGTTTGCTAGAATCTGACCTGCAGAGAGATTATAACCTTTGTGTGTGTGTGTGCGCGCGTGTGTGCACATGTGTGCGTCTAAGGGGCTTTTTGGATATGTTTTTTTTTAAATTCTCAAAAAAAAAAATTAAAAAAATAAAAATAAAAATCCATTTTCACAAGCATTTAGCCTGAGCTCTGGAGGGTATGGTAATTACACCTTCACAGTTGGAAAAAAAGCTAGAAATAATTATGTAGTGGGTTCCTGGTGTGTGGTGGACCTGCATAGCAATTGAAGTCAGTCCTGGGTTGGGATGGAAGGAAGGACAACAACAACACCACACAAAAAAATGCAGAGGCCATGCCTCATTGTCCTGGGGAGAAGGAAGGGGGAAGGTGTGTGTTTTGGGGAAGGACTTGAGGGTGGCTGTTGAAATCACGGTGTGGAAAGCAGAGACTTGTTCATTCTCCAAGTTGGGGTGAGGAAGGATACAAAAGGAAGGAGGTTTGAGGGATGTCAGAATTGCAAGAAACCAGTGCAAAGCTCTAGCTGTTTGTTTGGCGAGCAGAGACGGACAAAGATTATTCCTTTTTGACAGTCAGGTCAGTTTTGATGGCCTCGGAGTTCAGACTGGAGGTGTAGTTCAAAATGAAGAGGTGGTCTTGTTTTGGGGTGTTTGCAGGGGTGGGCTTCAAATTTTTTAGCAAGGGGGTCTCTGCCCTAATGACTGGGATCGCATGGCTGGGAGGTCATGTGGCTGGGTGGACATGGCTAGGTGGGTGTGTGACTGGGTGTGTGTGGCCAACTCAGTGTCGCTTCTTTGCCCTAATTACCTAATATATATATAATAATATATAATATATAATATAATATATATGTTTTTTTTAAGTTATCGCGGGTACTTACATGTGTGCTGTTCAGCTTCCTTCGGGTATTATCCCACGTCATTGTAGTTCTGTTAAAGTTGTAGCAACGTTTCAGCAGAATCTCATCTGCCATCATCAG
>BLBF01000042.1:26084639-26109024 GCA_015471245.1 Laticauda colubrina | reverse complement strand
TGAAGTCCACAAGTCTTCTGGGAGTCCATAAGAATTCTGGGAGTTGAAGTCCACAAGTCCTAAAGTTGCCAAGGTTGAAGACCCCTGCTTTAAAGGGCTAAAAACAGAAGTGGGGGAAATGACATTGACATAGGATGCGGAGAGGAAAGGACAAGGGGGCCCTTCCCGCTTAAAACACACCTGTAGGAGGCTTGCCCACATATCCTCCATCACAGATGCACACCTGTGCAGCGCCCAACCAACTCCCCTTGTTTTCCTTGCATAATGTCGGTGGAGATTCTCCGTCATCCAGGTCACGGTGGTCCCAAAGGTGCTTTTTTTCAAGAGGCGACTGGACTTTCTTGGTTTTCCTTGAAGACGTTTAGCTTCTCATCCAAGGAGCTTTTTCAGCTATCTCCCATCTACCACATAGTCCTTTCAACAGTCCCAAGAAGGAAGTGTTTCCAAACCCATTTGCACCACTCAGGTGAACCTGAGGACACACATGAACCTCCAGGTGGCCTCAATGACTCGCTAAAAGGGATGCAAATGACCAGCTGTCTGCAAGGAGTATAAATCCTTCCATTCCCCACCATCCAGTCAGAGCTGAAGAAGCTTCTTGGGTGAGAAGCGAAATGTCTTCAAAGGAAACATTCCAAGTGTGGTAAGGCCACCCTTGGAATACTGCACTCAGTTTTGGTCAGCACAATGTAAAAAAGATGTTGAACTTGAGACTCTGGAAAGAGTGCAGAGAAGAGCAACAATGATGATTAAGAGACAGGAGATTAAAACATATGAAGAATGGTTGCAGGAACTGGGTATGTCTAGTTTAATGAAAAGAAGGACCAGGGGTGACATGATAGCAGTCTTCCAATATTTCAGGAGCTGCCACAAAGAAGAGGGAGTCAAGCTATTCTCCAAAGCACCTGAAAGTCAGGACAAGAAGCAATGGGTGGAAGCTAATCAAGGAGAGAAGCAACCTAGATTTAAGGAGAAATTTCCTGGTATTTAGAACAATCAATTGGTGGAACAACTTGCCTCCAAAAGTTGTGGATGCTCCAACACTGGAGGTTTTTAAGAAGAGACTGGACATCCATTTGTCTGAAATGATATAGGGTTTCCTGCCTGAGCAGGGGGTTGGACTAGAAGACCTCCAAGGTCCCTTCTAACTCTGTTATTCTAAAAATCAGAAAGTCCAGTTGCCTCTTGAAAAAGCACCTCTGGGTTTTCCTTGCACAAGTTTACCCTGACCCCCAAGGGCCACCATATCCTGGCCCTCCCCCCAGACCCCTATCTCAAGCGGCCCCCCCCCCCCCCCCGGTGGAGACCAGGGCTCATATTTCGGACCCACTGAAGATACCTGGCCGATAACATTCATTGGGCCTTGTTTAACCGGTTTCTACCAGCAAGGGTGACCACAGGCTGCCTATTGTGCATCAGACATCGAGGGAGCCCGACGGAGAGGAAAACGTTTTCCTCTGGGTCAGCTCCATTCTTTCTCCTTTGGTCATAGTCCTCAACTTATGGCCACCATTGCACCCAACATTTCTGTTGCCAAGCGAAACAGTTATTAAATGAGTCTTGCCCCATTTTTCCACTTTTCTTGGCACATTTCTTAAGTGAATCACTGCAGTTGTTAAGTGAATAACACAGCCATTAAGTGAATCTGAATTTTGATCACGTGACCACAAGGATTCTGCAATGGATGTAACTTTGAAAGGTCACTAAATGAACTATTGTAAGTTGGACTACATGCAGTTTGGAGTCTATCGTTCCTTCTCCTTTTACTCAGCTGCAGCATGAAGAATCGAAGGTCCTGAATAGGTCTAGAAAGGGCCAAGCCTCTGGCACAGGGTGTCAGGCTCCAAAAAACCAAGAACGATAAGTTGAGATGCTTCCAAGCAACTTTCTTTATTGTTCCACACCCATAGACAGAATTTTGCCAAATTAAAGTAGTCTAACAGCCCCCTAAAACTTATTCTCTGGGAACTATTAGGCAGGAGCTGTCTTCACCTTCTTTCTCCCACACAAACTATCTGAACTGCTTTGTCTCTTGCTCCTCTGGAACGCAGCCCCTCCCTCTGGGAATCCATATGACATTACACTTCAGGGCTCCAAGGCTCATCTGCAAGGTATAGAAAATTCAATATTGGTGGATGGGAGGGTGCAATCAAAGCTCTGCCCCTCCTCAAGCGCATTGCCCACATGGAGCGTTGATCTCATTGCTGTGGGGTCTTTGTGACCACATCCTGAGAGCATTTCCCACCTCCCTTTGTGGACAATGTACTGCAAGGGGTCAATGAAGAAAAAGAATGGGTAGAGAGGGGAAGGGAAAGAGGGAAAGGGAGAGAGTGGGAAGGGAAGGAGAGAGGGAGGAAGAGGAAGGAAGGGAGAGAGAAAGGAAGAAAGGAAAGGAAAGAGGGAGGAAGGGAAAGAGGGAAGAAGGAAGGAAAGGAAAGGAGGAAGGAAAGGAAAGAAAGGGAAAGGAGGAAAGAAAGAAAGGAAAGGGGAAAGGAAAAGGAAAGGGGAAAGAGAGGAAAGGAAGGAGGAAAGGGAAAAGAAAAGGAAAAGAAAGGGGAAAGGAAGGCAAAGGAAGGAGGAAAGGAAAAGAAAGGAAAGGGAAAGGAAAGGCAGGAGGAAAGGAAAAGAAAGTTGTTGTATACCTCCCAGAGTCATATGCTTGTGAGATGGGCATCTATGTAGAGAAATAAAAAGAAAGGATATGTTCAAGCATCTCCTTTATAAGATATTCTCCTTCAACAGGAACTGATCCGCCCAAAAAGAAAATCTCCAATGGGTGAGTCAGCTCTGGTTTGAAACCTGGAAAATTGTACACTATTTCCCCCCCCCCTTTTGTTTCCTTTTTTTTCTTTCCAAAATCCTTCCTGTTCATCTGTCATGTAGGCTCCTCTGAGACAGATGATTCAAATATAGATCTATATTTTTCTTTAAAACATTCCAAATGGATCCCTCCATTCAGCAGATCAAATCATCCTGCTTTTATTGTTGCCATTCTGTACTACTTTGCTCCACAGCCGGGGAGGTTTTGCAAGGGTGGATGGGATTTGGGGAGGGGGGGGGAACTTTTCCGCCAGGAAGGAAGGAAACTCTTTCATATTCTGCTAAGTTACCTTGCCCAGGGGCAGGACGGGTGCCAGGGATGGGAGAGAAGAAAGGACAGGAGAAACACTGGCAGAAACTCACATCCACAAAGACCACCCAAGAAAATGGAAAGGGGGGGGGAGCCCTTTGCATTAATTAGTTTATTTCTCTCTGTGATCCAAGTCCTTATGAAGCAAGTAATGAAGTGTACAGGCAATAACAGGCTTCACGAGAAACCCAGACAGTGAGGCTCATGGATCAAGCCATCCCTAGATTCAAAGGAAGAGGGAATATAGTATCCCCTCCTTTCCCTTCTCTTCCCTTCCCCTCCCTTTCCTTTCCTTTCCTCTTTCCTTTCCTATCCTTTCCTTTCTCTTTGTCTTCCTTTCCCTTCCTTTCCTCTCCCCTTTCCTTTCCCCTTATCTTTCCTTTCCTTCCCTTCTCTCCCTTTCCCCTTCTTCCCTTTCCTTAACTTTCCTCCCCTGTCTTCCCTCCCCTCTTCTCATTTCCCCTTCTTCCCTTCCCTCCTCTCCCCCGTCTTTTCCCTTTCTTCCCTTCCCTTCCCTTCCTTCCCCTCCCCTCCCCTCCCCTCCTCTCCTCTCCTTTCCCCTTCTTCACTTCCCTTAACAACTGGGGCAATGATTCATTTAACAATTGGGACAAGAAAAATCATAAAACAGGGCAACATTCACATTCAGATATTCCAGTTAACAATGGAAATGTTGGGCTCAATTATTTTGTAAGCCAAAGGACTACTTGTAACTGGAATCTGTTCCTGTATCAGGAAGAGATTATTTTGCAATGGAGAACAACAGAACAAGTTTAAGCCCATGTCACACTGAACCAACGGATGCAAAGAGGATGTAAAACGGACAAAAAACCTTGCCATCCATTCGAAAACGCGATGTACTCACTGCCTCCGTTTGGCTTCCTCTCAGTCCGTCCAGCATCTGTTTATGTACGTTTCATCCGCTCCAAAAGTTTTGGGCTGCCCAAAACTTTCGTGCGGAAAATGTATCCAGTTCGTCCGTTCTGCATCCGCTACGCATCCTTTACGCATCCGCTACGCATCCGCTATATCCGCTAGGCGTCCACTACGCATCCGCGGAACTCCATCCGCCTGGACGTGGGGAGGAAGCAGAATGGACGCAGAACCGATGCGGAACGGATGCAGAATGGATGCAGCACGGAAACAAAGCATTTAAAATGGAAAAAACGTTCGCAGAGGGGACCTATCTCGGATATTAAGGATGTCTAGAGGATGCCTAGAGGATGCCTAGAGGATGCCTAGCGGAAAACCTATACTGCCTATAAAAAGGGGGAGCAACTCGCCTGCATCTCACTTTCAGAACAGCAGCCCAGCGGTGCAGACCTCTGCAGCCTTCATCTGGCTCTTCCTCTTCCACAGCATCCAGTCATGTCCACCGTGGATTGTAACAAAGTCATTTCGGCAGCCACCATCATTCTGCAACAGTGTGAAGCCATCTGCAGGCTCTGTGAACACTACTGCGAGAAGAAAAGGAGCCACCCAAAAAGAGTCTGGATCCAAAGATGGTTCGCCAGAAGAGCAGAGGACGGACTGTACAACAAGCTGATGGTGGAGTTCAGGAACGAAGACACTCGGGCGTTCCAGAACTTCATGAGGATGCTGCCAGCCATGTTTGACGAAGTTGTGCAGCGCCTGACACCCAGGTTGACCAAGGCAAACACCAGCTTCCGGCCCAGCCTGGAACCTGGGCTCAAGGTGGCACTCACTCTGCGCCACCTGGCCTCAGGGACCTCCTACAGGAGCATGCAGTACGGCTGGAGGGTGCCACCCAACACCATCAGCATTGTGGTCAGAGAAGTGGTGCAGGCCATCATCGAAGAATACAAGGAGGAGCTCCTCCAGTACCCCTCCACTGAAGAAGGATGGAAGAAAGTTGCAGAACAGTGGTATCAGAAGTGGAATTTACCACACACCGTTGGAGCCATAGATGGCAAGCACGTGGCCTGCAAAGCGCCAGCCAACTCAGGGTCCTCTTATCACAACTACAAGAGCTTCTTCAGCATCATCCTCTTCGCCATGGTCGATGCTGACTACAAGTTCATGTACATCGATGCTTCAGGCAACGGCTCATCTTCAGATGCCCAGGTATAAAACGCCAGTCACCTCAAGGAGGAGCTGGAAGGCAACCTCATCGTGGGCTTCCCAGATCCAGAACCCCTGCCCAACGACAAGCAAGATGTGCCCTACTTCATCGTGGGGGATAACGCCTTCTCCCTCACAACCTACCTCATGAAGCCCTACACCTCCAAATATCTCACCCGTGAAGAGAGGATCTTCAATTACAGGCTGTTCAGGGCAAGGCGGGTGGTGGAGAACACCTTTGGCATCCTGGCCAACAGGTTCCAGGTACTTCTCACCAACATGCAGCATCACCCAGAGACCGTGAGGAGGATCGTGGAAGCTTGCTGCATCCTGCACAATCTCATGTGCACCTGCTACCCAGTCTTGCAGAACAGGCTCGTGGACCTCCAGCAAGGCAATGGGGACATGGAGCCTGGGGAATGGAGGCAAGGGCAAAACCTGATAAACATTGAGGATGTGCAAGGCCCCAACAGAGCCTCAAATGAAGCGAAGAAGCAGCGCAACCTCCTGAGACAATGGTGCAACTCCCCACCTGGAGCAGTGGAGTGGCAAGACAGGATGGTAGATGCTTCATGGATGCTTCCTTCAGCCTGTCTCATCACACGGATGAGATTGGGCCATGTATGTTTGGTTGGCCTACAATGAACAGGGCGTTTAATAAAGAGTTGTGTTTATGTTGACATGTGTGGATAATTATTACAGTATTATTGATAATAAAGGGCCATAGGTGTGGCACCTGGGAGGGTGGACCATACAGTCCCACTATGCTTGCACTGGAGGTTTATCTATCCCACAGCTATTACCCATCCCACAGGTATCCCTGCCCATCCCACAGCTATCTCAACCCATCCCACAGCTATCTTAACCCATCCCACAAGCATGCAAAGGCTTAAACCATTTCTAAAAGTTTCCACCAAGACTTTATTAAAAAAAAGAAATAAAGCAAGTGTGTGAATCAAAAATAGACTTTATTAACAAGAAGCTATAAGACAAAAATGAGTCTCTGGCACTCCTCTTGGTCGCTCAGTCCCAGGGGTGAAGGGTGCAGGTGCTGTGGAGGTGGCTGGTGCTGGAGTGCTTGTCATCAGCTCCTCCAGAAGCAGAAGCAGCAGAAGCCCCAGCCCCAGAAGAGCGAGCCCGTGCTGCAGAAGCCCCAGCGGAACCAGAGTGAGGGCCAGGGGGCGGGATGGTAGCCCTGTCCCTCTTGCCAGGGCTGGCAGCAGATGGCTGAGGCTTGCTGTGCTTCCGCATGGTTGTGGGGTTGCTGGCTGGCAGGGAGGCTGGTAGGAACCAAGGCTGGCAGGGAGGCTGGCAGGAAGGCTGGCAGGCAGGCAGGCACCAAGGCTGGCAGGAAGGCTGGCACCAAGGCAGGCACCAAGGCTTGCAGGGAGGCAGGCACCAAGGCTGGCAGGAAGGCTGGCAGGCAGGCAGGCACCAAGGCTGGCAGGCAGACATGAAGCAAGGCTGGCAGGAAGGCAGGCAGCAAGGCTGGCAGGCAGACTGGCTGGCAGCAAGGCTTGCAGGCAGGCTGGCAGCAAGGCTGGTAGCGAGGCTGGCAGCAAGGCTGGCAGGCAGACATGCAGGCAAGGCAGCCAATCCGTCCGGCAGCAGTCTTTCCTCTGAATGGCGACCTGCTTCTAAGCTGCTTCCGTTATATCCGCGGGGCTGACGCAATGCATCCTCCCCACATGCGCAATTAACGCCAGGCATCCATTAGGCTTCCGCTGTGCATCCGCTGTGCATCCGCTTCATTCGTTCGGCGTCCGCTCTGCCTCTGTTCCGCGTCCGCTTTGCTGAGGTCCCCCGGAAGCCTAGCGGATGCGCCATCCGCTCTCATCCGCTTCCATCCGCTGGGCTTCCATTCCGCATCCGCTTTGTATCCGCCCTGCATCTTCCCCGCGTCCGTGTTATCCGCTCCGGTTATGCAAATTTTTGCCCCTTTTGAGAGCGGATAACAACGGATGGAACATTTTGCTCGTCCGCTGTGTCCTTTTTGCATCTGTTGGGCAGTGTGACATGGGCTTTACTTAGGGAGTCACATAGCCCCAAACTCCAGTGAATTCTCTCCCTCCCCACACAAAAAAGATTTTGTACAGGCCTTGGTGAGTTTGATGACAATTGTTTATCCATGCCCGCCGTTTTGCCCTCCGTGTGTTCGTTTGCATATAGTTAGATTTGCAGGTTGACTTGAAAAACCTTAGATGCGAATACTGGTTTGTCAGCATCAGAGATTGTAGCCTTTCCAAGCCTCAGGAGTCCTCCCCCTGCACCCCCACCCCAAATTTCCTCCAGGCTGATCTGTCTTTGATCATCACCCCTGGGTTTGCAAGTGACAAGCTCCCCACAACGCCACCAAAGGGAAGATGATTTATTTAACTATCAGGACGTAGGATCTGTTTAAAAAAGAAAAAGAAAGAAAGAAACCGGAAAATAGATTGTCAATATGGAAGATCAGCCAAGCACAAATACAGTCAACACACGTTATGCCAGTGGAACAAGAACATCTGTCTGCGTCTCATTTTCAAACAGACGATTCCCAAAGTCTGTGACCAGAGATAATGTTTCATCAGATTTGTCTGATATCTTTGCTGACCCTTTTTTTTTTCCCTCTCGTTTCGATGTTGTAATTTCTCTCCCTTCCTGCTTCCTTTCTTTTCTTTTTTGTTTTTCAAAATACAGACTGAAAATTACAGGAATTTGCCAATCAAGCAGATCCCAGATGTATATCATTACACTGTTTGTAACTTCCACGCTGGGAGGATGCAGGCAAAGCCTATGTTGGTTTGCAAAGTAGATGGCTTGGAGTAAAAAAAATGGGCTAAGGTTGGCCTTGCGGCATCCTGGGGAATGGACCAGTTGTGTCGTCATCGTTAGCCGTGCATGTACAATTAGAATCACAGAGTTGGAAGGAGCCTTGGAGGTCTTCTAGTCCAACCTCCTGCTCAGGCAGCAAATCTCATATTATTTCAGACAAATGGTTGTCTAATCTCTTCTTAAAAACCTCCAGTGTTGGAGCATTCACAACTTCTGGAGACAAGTTGTTCCACTGATTAATTGTTCTGTCAAGAAATTTCTCCTTAGTTCTAAGTTGCTTCTCTCCTTGATTAGTATAGTGCGATGTTGTTGTGGTGTCAGGGATTTTCAATTCAATGTATGGAGGGTGAAGGATGTGTGTTTGTGTTTTATTTTCATGGTCATGATGTGCACTAAAGGTGGTGTTTGATTTTGTTGTATGATGTGCAGTAAACTAATTTCGGGGCAGGAATTTAACCTGAGAAAGCATCTCAGACAACATCCTCCTTAATTTACACACAAAGATAGGGGAAAGGGCTGAGATGCATTCAGATTACAAAGTTCGGTTCAGGGGTGCAATTCAACCTGTATAACAACCAGTTTGGTGAGTACACGCTTTGTGCACACATGTGCTCCACATTTAAAAAAGCTAATACTTACCTTCAACTGCAGCTGCTCTGCTGCATGAATCAGCTGTTCTTTAACAAAAAGGTATAAAGGACAGGAAAGAGCAGGAGTAGGCAGGCAGGCCCACATGCTCGTCGGAGTGAACCAGTTGGATCATTGGAACAAGGAGTTCGCCCAAACATGTCCAAACCAGACAATCCCACTCTTGGTTCGGTTCCTGTAACTTTATAATAAACATAATATTGGTGTTGTGGTTCATCCGGAGCCTATGCAGATGGCAGTGGAATTGGACAATGGGGAAGAACATGGAGCAGTCCAGGAATCTGGGGAGGACTTGGGGGTCCTGCGTCCGATGCAGAGATGGGGCCAGGACCATCTGGAAGTGGTGTGCTGACTCCAGAGCTTCTGGAATCTGGCAACAGCGAGGTCGAGGAACAAGGGAAGCCTGTTCCCAGTGTGTGCATGCGCAGAGATGCTAGAAGGCAAGAGCAGCTGAGACAAAAGGGGCGATTCGGGAGTAAGGTTTGGACGTGATTGCCCCTCCCCTAAGGTATAAAGGAAGTGCAAAGGTAGAGAAACCTTTGCAGGAAGCAAAGTCGTTCGCTCTGTTCAGATTAAACCTTGAAGCTCTGTGTGGACTTTGTACTTCAGTTGGTTTTCTACAGTTAATTTAGCACTTTAGTTGTTGGCAGCAATTCAAAGGAGATAAAAATGTGTGCGTATCTCGAGGGACTGTTTGGGATTCATTACGGGCTGGGAATACACATAATTCCCAGCGTTGAAATAAAACAATAGTTATTTGGACTAACTGTGTACTTAATTACAATATCAGGAAGCCTTGGTCAGACCAGTTGGCCTCCGTGACCTTTGATTTCCTAGTCTGTCTTGAAGGGCTGACTGACAATGAGCAAAGTTTGAGAGCCCAATGCAAGTTTACACGCTCCGTGTGTGTGTTTGTGTGTGCAGATTTTTGCTCTTCTCCAAGGTCTTGGGAAACGGATGAATGTGCAACAAGAAAAGTTTATTCTGTGTTTGTTGATATTGTTGATATAGAGAAATAAAGTGAATCGGCATGAATTATGGAATATTTTGTACCAGCTGAAGGTTGATGGCTGACCGCAGTAAGGGGATATATGATGGAAACAAAGCAGGCATGCAAATAAATGAAATGTTTAGCAAGTGGTGCAGTGCTGAGCAGGGAGTATCTGAAGGAAGTGTGATGTTCCTTTGATGTTGATGGATAAATATTGGAAGTCTTCACTAATGGACAAATTTGACAGGCCTCAGTAAAAAGTCCTGAAAACAGTATGATATCTTTAGCTTTTGACTCCCTTCCAAAGGTGGTATTCAGCAGGTTCTGACCGGTTCTAGAGAACCAGTATTGGAAATTTTGACTAGTTCAGAGAACCGGCAAATCCACCTCTGACTGCCCCCGCCTCCATCTATTTTCTGCCTCCTGAGTCCCAGCTGATTGGCTGAGTCTGCTTTGATTGCGCTGCACAAGAGAAAGGAGCTGGAAAGCAGGTTAGTGGGGTGGGGAGGGAATGGGAGTTTGCAGTATCCTTCCCCTGCCACTCCTACCAAGCCACACCCACAACGTCAGACCATGCCCACTAAGCCAGACCCTTAGAACTAGTAGTACATTTTTTTGAATCCCACCACTGCTACCTTGCCTTTCTTTCTCAGAAAACCCTCTTCTTAGGAATATTAAACTTCTGGGAAAATGAAGCTGTGCATATTTACATCCTTGCGGATTAGGACTTAAATAGGCTTGTTCTGGAGGAGGCAAGGTGTTTTCTTTTCCAGAATATATCAACAGAATAACAGAGTTGGAAGGGACCTTAGAGGTCTTCTAGCCCTGTTCAGCAGAAAACCCTAAACCATTTCAGACAAATGGTTGCCCAATCTCTTCTTAAAAACTTCCAGTGTTGGAGCACCCACAACTTCTGGAGACAAGAAAGCAAGTCATTCCACTGATTAATAGTTGTCACTCTCAGGAAATTTCTCCTTTAGTTCCAGGTTGCTTCTCTCCTAGATTAGTGTCCATCCATTGCTTCTTGCCTTGCCTTGAAGAATTGATTGACCCCCTCTTAAAAACAAAACAAAACACTTCCAGTGCTATTAGAAGAACATTAGTTAGAGCCAATTGGTAATTGAGAATCGGAATAATTTGCAGCAAATGCTAGTTGGATTGTACGATGCAACAAGAAGCACTTGAAAATTAATAGAGCAAAATTTAGCCTCATTTGACAGGTGAAATGGTGTTAATGATAGCTAATCTGCATGCATAGTTAAAAACAATAGAGTAGGTAGATGAATGTGTGTACACAGGTATAATGTTTGTTAAAGATAGGGATACGGAAAGTGTGTTTAAGTCGAACAACTATCTGTACTAATAGTGGGCAGACAATGATTGCTTGTTGTAAAAAAGCTAAAATCGTTGGGTGTAAAATCATGCTTCTTCTTCCAACTTTGTCATATGGAAGGAGAATTGGGTGTATAAGAGAAAAAAACCCCCCAAAATACAGGTAGTCTTTGACTTGCAACCACAACTGAGCTCAACATTTCTATTGCTCAGTGGGATGGTCATTAAGTGAGTTTTACCCCATTTTACAACCTTTCTTGCCACCATTGTTAAGTGAATCACTGCAGTTGATAAGTTAGCAACACGGTTGTTAAGTGAATCTGGCTTTCCCATTGACTTTGCTTGTCAGAAGGTCGCAAAAAGGGATCACATGACCCCGGAAGACTGAGACCGTCATTATTATGAGTTACCAAGTCAGTTACCAAGGGTCTGAATTTGAATCACATGACCATCAGGATATTGCCATTGCTGTAAGTGCAAAAACTAGTAATCATCACTTTTTTCAGTGCCTTTGTAAGTTCAAACGGCCACTAAATGAACTATTGTAAGTCAAGGATGGGCTTACAATAGCTGAAAGGTGTATGAGGTAGGAGTGGGGTGCTTTTTAAATCCTGAGGGTCCCTCATGACCTTCTCAGGGGTCTGCAGAATCAAAATTATTTACCAGCCTATGTTGAAAAATAATACAATATTAAAATCCCATCAAACAATCATGAGGTGCTGTAGCCGAAGCGAATGCATCAATTTAAATTTTTAATATGGCAAATAAATCGATAAACATGACCCATACAAACAAATACACTTTGGGGGTCTGCAATTTCTTTTTTAAAGAAACAATATTGTAGAGGTTTGTATGCATGTGTTAGAGGAGAAGAAGGTAAAAAGGAACAATTATTTATTCATTTTATGTATTTTATTACTCGCCCAAGTCAAATGGCCTCTGAATGATATGCAAGGAACATGAATTAAACAGAAAATTGAGGGACTGGCATAAAAGAAGATATGGATGTTTACTCAAATAGATAATCCAGTGGTTGGATTCAAAACAATTTACTACCGGTTCTGTGGGCGTGGCAGGGGAAGGGTAGTGTAAAATTCCCTCCCCACCCCACTAACCTGCTTTCCAGCTCCATTCTCCTGTGCGGGACAACAAAAGAAGACCCAGCCAATCAGCTGAGATGCAGGAGGCAGAGAATAGATGGAGGCGGGGACAGTCAGAGGTGGGATTTGCCAGTTCTCCAAACTACTCAAAATTTCTGCTACAGGTTCTCCAGAACTGATCAGAGTGCTGAACACCACCTCTGAGGTAGTCCTCTACTTACAGCAGGTGTGTTAAACTCAAGGCCCCAGGGCCAAATCCAGCCCATGGAGTGCTTCAATCTGGCCTGTGGGGCTGCCCTGGAAACAGTGAAGGACTGGCCCACGGTGCCTCTGCCAGCAAAAACGGGCTCCCGAGCTCTGTTTTCACTGTCAGAGGGTTGCAAGAGGCCGTCCCAGTCGAAAACGGAGCTTGGGAGCCCGTTTTCGCAGGTAGAACATTCGGACTGCCATGGGCACCCCTGACACGAGTGACGTCAAGCTGGCCACATCCCCCAGCACCTCCCGAGGTCAAACACAACCCTGATGAGGCCCTCAATGAAATCTAGTTTGACACCCCTGACTTATAGCCTTTCATTTAGTGACCATCCAAAGTTACAACAAGGTTACTAAGTTGTGAACTGCAGTGATTCACTTAATGGTGGCAAGAAAGGCTATAAAATGGAGCAAAACTCGCTTAAATTTCTCACTTAGCAACGGAAATTGTTGGGCTCAATTGCAGTCGTTAGTCGAGGACTATTCGTGTTTATGAGCCTTTGCCAAACGATGCCTTTCAGTCAGTACTAAACTCCCAGAATGGATTAGGAGAGTCGGTGATAAGATCATGACAATTGTGGAAGGATTTTATATGTTCTCATGTCCCTTTGCTGGTAGGGAGAAGTGGCTTTCGGCTTAGGGTTACAAATTAGCAATTATTTGATCAGACTATATTTTTATTTTAAAAATAAATAGTGATTTGAATAAAGTGAGTTTGATCCTAGCTAGAGGTAGATATTTCTCTCTCTGGGCACAATGAATATATATCTGCTGAGCAAAACTCTGCATTAGTGACAGGAAAGGTGTCTGGCCATTAAATACTCTGCTAGCTTCATTCAGTTGCCCAGGCTCCACCCTACAAGGAATTATGGAATCATTAAAACATGATGATGATATTTTTATTTTTACATCCTTGGGAAGTCTCTGTCCGTCATAGATATTGGGTGAATGTGTCCAGTTCAGCGTGCATCGCATGGTAATTCCATTGCAAAACCCAGCATTCTAATTGGCAATTTTAATTAAAATAACACGTTTCTCACTCTTTGCACCTGAAGGTTTCAGAGGCTGGGAAGGGAAGATGGAGAAGATTTTATAGCAGTGAATAGGTTAAGTACTCCTGTTTAACTACTCTCTCTCTCTTTCTCTCTCCTTCCCCTAATGCACCAAAGCTGGGTGACTTATGAGAAAGATTTGAAGCAGCAGAATAAACTATGCAAAGCAAGGGAAATCATGCAAGTTTCGCTTAATTTCATTAAACAAATTAATTTAATTAAAAGCAATTGTGCTCATTTGCTTAATAGGTTTTAGATGATTTTGCTGCTGCGTTAGGAACGTAAGAGAAACTCGGCTGTTCTAAGGGCCCACCTAGTCTACTATCTTGCTTCACAGAAATGGTAAGCAGATCCCTCATACCCCTAAATTGGGGACAATTCTTTCAGCTGTCACCCCCAGTTCTATCCTTCTTGCTATATACAGATAGTCCTTAGTTTACCACCACAATTGAGCCAAAAATATATGTTGCTAAACAAGATAGTTAAGTGAGTTTTGTTCTATTTTAAGACCTTTCTTGCCACTATTGTTAAGTGAATCGTTAGTGGTTAAATTAGTGACATGGTTGTTGAATGAATCTAACTTCCCCATTGACTTTGTTTGCATAAGGACAGTTTTAGAAATTTTAGTTACATTAATCATCCTTACATCATTATAATAACATTATACATAATACGCTCATCTTTCAACTTCTAATCCTTTCTTGTTACATACTGATTTGAAAATATTACATAGGAATATGCATAATATCCCCCCCCTTTCTAATTTCTACCTCTATTCTAAATCTTAATAACACAAATCTTATATTAGTAAGTATTCTGATTTTATCTATCATCTCTTATCTGTTTTAATGTTTTAATTCTTGTTGATTTTTGGAATATTTCCCATATTCCTTCCTTGGGATTTTGTATAGGATATTTATTTATTTATTTTATTTTATTTATTTATTTATTTTGCTTTGTCAAGCATGTATGAGAAAACAAGTATAAGTATGAACATAACATATAAACATATAAGTACAAACAGGTATAAGTATATACATAATAAATGAGTATGAATAAATGGGAACAGTAGGACAGGGACAGTAGGAGAGTAGTGTGCTTATGCACACACCCTTACAGACCTTTTAGGAATGGAGTGAGTCTAGGGTAGACAGTTTAAGGTTAAAGTTTAGGGGGTTTGAGGGTGAAAAAACAGAGTCAGGTGTGTTCCAAACATTGACTACTCTGTTGCTGAAGTTGTATTTTCTGCAATTGAGTTGGAGCAGTTTACTTTGAATTTGTATCTATTGTTTGCCCATTTATTATTAATTAATCAAACTATACATAATAATATTATCAAATTTATATCATTATAGTAACATTATAGATATTACAGTTAAGATTGTTAGCATTGTAGTATTTGCCCCACCATGTATATAAGAACTTTCTTTTTAATGTATGCCGAATAGTGTACATTCAAACTGAAAATAAAGTTATTCTAAGCTTAGGTCTAAATTTAACAGAACTGTGTTAGAAGAATAGAATAGAATAGAATAGAATTGAATTGAATTGAATTGAATTGAATTGAATTGAATTCTTTATTGGCCAAGTGTGATTGGATACACAAGGAATTTGTCTTGGTGCAAATGCACTCAGTGTACATAAAAGAAAAGGTACATTTGTCAAGAATTATCAGGTACAACACTTAATAATAGTCATAGGGTATATAGTAAATAGAATATAGTCATATGATACAATAAGCAATCAAATCATACAAGGAAACAATATAAATCGTAAGGGAACAAGTGACAAAATTACAGTCACACAGTCACAAGTGGGAAGGGATGGGTGATAAGGAGTGATGAGGAATGATGAGAAGATGAATAGTAATAGTAGTATAGTCTTTGTAAATAGTTGGACAGTGTTGAGGGAATTATTTATTTAACAGAGTGATGGCTTTTGTGAAAAAACTGTCCTTGTGTCTAGTTGTTCTGTTGTGTAGTGCTGTATAGCGTCGTTTTGAGGGAAGGAGTTGAAACAGTTTATGTCCGGGACACAAATATTTGTGTTGGGTCAGTTGTGGCTTTCCATCCTTAAAGGTGTGTTACTTGAGAGCCCGATTCCTCTCGACTTCCTTAGGAGAAATCCTTTCTCAGCAAAAGCATTTGGGTGAAACGTGTTGCTGCTGCTCCATTAGGAATCAAATGTGCTGTCCACACAGCTTAGCACCTCCAAAATATGCTTCACTCCACATCTGCCTGCTTTCCTCTGAAAACTAATGCATGAAATATGAAGCCGGGCAGGCTTTAGCCACAGGAGACGCCCTGCCCACTGCCATTTTTTAAAACCTCGGATTTCATCTGTGAAAGGAACGGCGATTTCTGCATAGTTTGGAGACACAGCGTGGCTCCCGTGACATGGATGTGTTGGCCATAGGGTGGGATGCTGGAGTTTGTCTGAGGTTCATTGTTCACAAGTTGCTTTGCAAAAGAGTGGCTCTTCCTTGGACAGACCCCAGAATTTGCTGAGCTGTGTAATATGGGAGTAAACGCTCATAAAATAGTTCCCTGGAAAGATGTCAGAATATAAATTTGACTGGGTGAGTTTTATAAACAGCTTTGCGGAGTGAATAAGTCATTCCTTAATTCTGATGTCTTCATTTTCCCTTCTCTTTTTTTGCCCTGGAACTCAGGCCAAAAAAAGGCTTGAAATCTACAGACTGGAGAAAGCTATATAATTTTAAGAGTGGGAAATGATCCATAAAGATCATCTAGTCAATCCCATACTTTGCAGGAATCTCTCCGTAATTCCCTTTCTGTACAGCAGTAGTGCCCAACCTTGGCAACTTTTAAGATGTGTGGACTTCAGCTCCCAGAATTCTCCAGTCAGCCACAGGTATTAAAGTTATCAAGGTTGGACATCCCTGCTGGACAGTATTTGGTAGCAGACAACCTCTGCAAACAACTTTATTATTTAATGCTGTTGTTACATTTTTTTTTCTTTGTATTTTTCTCCAAGACCTCAAGGCAACATACATAGCACTTCCTTTTTCTGTTTTAAAAACAACCTTGTGAGGCAGACAGATTGACTCTCCTAGAGTTACCAAAAAAACACTTGTATATATTGTCTCCAGTCCTAGCCCAACCTCTCATTTGTTCGTTCGTCCATTCGTTCATTCGTTCAATTTCGACAGCCGCCCAACATAACTAAGTGACTTTGGGTGGTTTGCAAATCTGACATTTTAAAACAATTTAAAGAATTTAAAATACATTAAAATAATGAAAACATCCACAGTACCAGTATTAATAAGTAGTCCTTGACTTAATGACCAGAATTGAGCCCAAAATTTCTGTTGCCAAGCAATAACAGTTGTTGAGTGGATTTTGCCCCATTTTACAATCATTCTTGCGACAGGAAATCACTGCGCTTAGGAAGTGAGCCACATGGTTGTTAAGTGAACCTGGCTTCCCCATTGACTTTGCTTGTCAGAAGGTCACAAAAAGGGATCACATGACCCAGGACACTGCAACGGTCATAAATACGAGTCATTTCTGAAGAGCCTGGTTTTTGATCACATGGCTATGGAGATGTTGCATTGGTCATAAGTGTGAAAAATGGTCATAAGTTGTTGTTTTTCCTGTGTCATTGCAACTTAAGCAATCACGAAGAGAACTGTTGTAAATCGAGGAAGTATAAATATAAACAGTAGCCATAATGAATAATCAATTAATAGTAAAGCCAAGTAACAGGATGTTTCACATATAATGAGCCAAGGCCTAGATGTCAATTTTGGAAGCCATATTAGCACCAGAAGCTTTCACGGGGTTATCTATTTGGAGTTGAGGTCAGAGAACAGATAGTCAGAGTTGGAAGGGACCTTGTAGGTCATCTAGTCCAACCCCCTACACCATTTCTGACAGATGACAAACCAGTCTTTTCTTGAAAGTCTCAAGTGATGAAGCTCCCACAACTTCTGAAGAAGGCAACTTTTGTTCCTTTGGTTATTGCTCTCACTGTTAGAAAGTTTCTCCTTATTTCTAGGTTGGATCTCTCCTTCTTCAGTTTCCATCCATTATTCCTTGTCTGGATTTCAGGTGCTTTAGAAAATAGCTTGACTCCCTCCTCTCTGTGGCAGCCCCTCAAATATTCTTCTGGAACGCTGACACGAGAAACACAACCAAGTTTTTAGAGCTTTGCAAATTGCTAACAAGTTTGGCGGCCATTCTAATCTCTGAGGTGAGGATATTCCATAAAGCAGGAACCACAGCATAAAGTAGCCTTCACTACATTATCACTACGGCCTCTGACACATTTATTGATTGATTAATATTGATTAGTTACTTGAGAAAAAAAATCCCCGATAATGTAATGATCATAGCTAAGTACTTTAGGCATTTATAAACTACTCTAAAAAGAAAATGACATTGCCCGATGCGGTCAGATCCAAAGGTTTGCATTTGGAGGTGGCTCCAAACAAGGGGGGATGCGATAGCACCTTCTTATTCATCTTCCCAAATGATCTGCAAGGGTAGATTGCATCAGACTCTGGAGGCTCCATAGTTACTGTCATGCTCAAATTGTTATACGGTGACAGGAGTTGATGACATCGTTCATATTTAATGTAATGTATGCTATTTTTTTTTTAATCCACCCTTGGACAAAAAATGATTTCTTAGTTCAAGTTGTAAATCATCTTGATGAGATATACCAATGATGATGAACCTTTTTGCTGTGGTGTGCCGAAATACAATGCACCCCGCCCCCACAAGCATGCACGTGCAACCCCCACCCCCCACCCCCTTATCTGCACTGCACATACCTCCCAACTGATTTTCAGCCCATTTGAGGCCTTTTTAGCCCTCCTGGAGACTCAAGGGAAGCCTCTGCAGCCTCTGGAGGCTGAAAAATGGGCCCATTTCGGCACTTCCGATATTTCCGGAAGTGCCTGTTTTCAGCCTCCAGAGGATCTCTGGAGCCTGGGGGAAGCCATTTTTGCTCTCCCTGGGACTCAAGGAAATATCGGAAGTGCTGAAACGGGCCCATTTCTTGCCCTCCAAAGGCTGCAGCGGCTTTCCTTGAGCCCCCAGGAGAGCAAAAACTGTTTCCCCCGGGCTCCAGAGGCCCTCTGGAAGCTGAAAACAGGCACTTCCGGTATTTCCAGAGGGCCTGTTTTTCAGCCTCCGGAGGCTGCAGAGGCTTTCGTTATGCCTCCAGGAGGGCAAAAACAGCCTCAAACGGGCTGAAAATCAGCTGGGAGGTAGTGCAGGTAAGTTTGGCTGGAGCTCGCATGTCCACACAAATGGCTCTGCATGCCACCTATGGCATGTGCGCCATAGGTTCCCCATCACGGAGATAAACAGATAATACTCAACTTACAACCACAATTAGAAGCAAAACATCCATCATTAAGTGAGTTGCATCTGATTTTATGACCTTTTTCTGCCATAGCCTGTTCAATTCCCAGAATCTCTAATCAGGAGTCAAACTGGCTGGAGGATTCTGGAAGCAGAAATCCATCCACGCACGCCTTCAAAATCATCCAGGTTTAAAAGTCGTCCTTTTAAAGTACTCATCGCATCTCTTGGAACAAATTAATGCCGTGTACTGAGGTACCACTATACCGTTGTGTGAGACCTCTTGAAAATCAGTCGGACACCCAGCCGCTATTGGTTTTCTCGAGTGCTCCGATGCCAATCTCTTTTCAAGAGCTTTGCATGAGTGGGTGCTAATGGTAAACCCAGAGCTGAAATGCAATATGATAAAGACACTTCTCCCTGCACTGAGGAAGCTAAACGCCGGAGCACTCTACAGCAGCCGAGATGGCAAAAATGGGGAATTTGGTAGCATCTTTTCTGACTGACAATTTTTTAAATTAATGGAATAACAAGAGTTGGAAGGGACCTTGGAGGTCTTCTAGTCCAACCCCCTGTTTAAGCAGGAGACCCTACATCATTTCAGACAAATGCTTCTCCAATCTCTTCTTAAAAACTTCCAGTATTGGAGCATCCACAATTTCTGGAGGCAAGTTGTTCCACTGATTAATTGTTCTCACTGTCAGGAAATTTCTCCTTTGTTCTAGGTTGTTTCTTTCATGGATTGGTTGTCATCCGTTGCTTCTTGTCCTAACTTCAGGTGCTTTGAAGAATAGCTTAACTCCTTCTTTATGGCAGCCGCTTAAATATTGGACCACTGCTATCGTATCTTTCCTAGTCTTTCTTTTCAGTAGAGTAGATATACCCACTTCCTGCAACCGTTCTTCATATGTTTTACCCTCCACCCCACTAATCATCTTTGTTCCTCTTTTTCCTACCCTCTTGCTAGAGTCTTAACATTTCCTCCATAATATTGAGACACTAAATGTCAGCTTTTGCGAACTGAAATTGGCTTAATGTTTTTTTACCTCATACCTCTTTCCTACAATAGCCTAAACTTGTGATGGCGAACCTATGCCACGCGTGTGCCAGAAGTGGCACGCAGAGCCATCTCTCCGGGCATGAGAGCCATCACCCATTGCTCTTCTGGGTTCCGGTGCGCTGGCCAACTGGTCTTCACGTGCATGAGAGCTCCAGAAATCAGAAAAGCAGTTGCCTGGTGCGCATCTGCATGCCGGGAAGATGATCTTCTGGTTTCCGGCACATGCATGCACACCAGCCACCTGGTCTTCCAGTTTCTGGCATGCATGGACACGCAAAGATCAGCTAGCCAGTGTGCATGTGCATGCTGGATCTGGAGGTACAGCCTCCCGGTGCACACATGTGTCCTGGGCGGCTGCTCTTTTGGTTTTTGGCACACATTTGTGCACGCAGGCTCCTCTTGCGGCATTTGGTGCTGAAAAGGTTCATCAGCACTGGCCTAGGCCAAGGGTTCTCAGAGTTTCTCAACCTTGGCCCCTTTAAGATGGGTGGACTTCAACTCCCAGTATTCCCCAGCCAGCCATAGGAATTCTGGGAGCCGAAGTCTAGTCATCTAAAAGTTGTCGAAGTTGAGAAACCCTGTTCTGGGGATACTTTAGGGCAGAAAGGAAGGATTTCAAATACAGCTGCGTGGCTGGATTGAGAGCACAATTGCTTTTCAATGACAAGAGGGATCCTGCAGCTTAAAAGGTTGCATATTTTTCATCCAAAAGATTTGGTTTTGGGGGGTTGTCTTCCTCTGAGCTTGATTCTCTCCCCTACCTCTGAAGCATTGAAATGGATTATTATTATTTTTTTGCCATCC
The DNA here is from genome assembly GCA_015471245.1 of Laticauda colubrina. Classification (NCBI taxonomy): domain Eukaryota; kingdom Metazoa; phylum Chordata; class Lepidosauria; order Squamata; family Elapidae; genus Laticauda; species Laticauda colubrina. The sequence goes on along the minus strand of BLBF01000042.1, from coordinate 26,088,426 downwards.
ATCCATACGTATGCCCGGCTAACAGATCTATATCACTCCATGAGTTGTTTCTCCTCACAGCAGAAAACGTGGTTGCATCTCCATTTAAATGGGACTGACGCTAACAACCAGCTTCCCACTGTGTCAAGAAGTGGCAATTGAACACAGCGGGGTGGACTGGTTTCTCCCAGATTTTTGGCACCCTCCAAGAGATGAGCACTGCTCTGTGTGCAGTGCATGCAACCACCACAAGGGAAGAGTAGAGGGTGAGCAAGAGGGAAAACATACATGCACATACACACACATACATAAACACAAGGACAGAAAAGCTGGGGTGGATCTCATTCACCATTCTGAGGCTCAGCAAAATTGTCTTGATATTCTCTAGGCCAGGAGTGTCAAACTCAAAGCCTGCAGGCAGATCCAGCCAGTGATGTGGTTGGATCCGGCCCACGGGGCTGTCCTTGACTACCTAATGCAAAAGAGGAAAGATTGGACCAGTCTGGCTTTGGCCCAGTCTACCCAATGCAAAGAGGAAACATGCCAGCAGTTTGGGGAGTAGTGTCAAGCTGGCCATGCCCACCTAGTCGGCCACACACACCCAGTCAGCTCTCTCTCCCGAGATCAACAACAACCCTAACCCTCGATGAAATCAAGTTTGACACCCCTGCTCTAGGCCAGTGTTTCTCAACCTTGGCAATTTTAAGGTGGGTGGACTTCAACTTCAAGCTGTGCTGCCTGGAGAATTCTGGGAGTGGCAAAAAAACAATAATGGCGACATAAAGTCCCCATCAGTCAATTGCAAAAGGCAGCTTTACTTAGATCAACTTACATCCTGCAATGATACCTCTAACCAGGGGTGGGCTGCTACCGATTCTCCCTGGTTTGGGCAAAACTGGTGCCTAATTTTATGGCCGTTTTACAGCCGGTTCGGTGAACCGGCAAATCCCACCCCTGGCTGGCTCTGTCCACCCTGCCCCGTCCCTCCCAGGAGTCCCCACGTGGCCTGGATCCCAGGGCCCATCCCTCCCTGGATCCCCACATTTTGGATCCCAGGGCCCACACAGAGGCTCTTGGGCGGGCCTCCCAGAGGCTCCAGAAGGCCAGAAACGGTCCTGTTTCCAGCCTCCAGAGAGCCTCCGTAGCCTGGGGAGGCCATTTTCGCTCTCCTGGAGGCTTGAAGAAAGCTTCCAGAGCTTTGGGAGGGCGAAAAACAGACTTCCCACAAGTTCCAGAAGGCCGGAAACTCCGGAGCCCAGGGAGGCACCCCTCACGGAGGCTCAAATAATGCCTCCAAAACCCAGGGAGAGTGAAATCTCCACCCCCACCCCCACCGTGGTGCAGGAGGCCGACTAGGCCATGCCCACGATGGCCATGCCTACCTAGTAACCGGGCAGAGAACCAGTTGCTAAAATTTTTGAAGCTCTCCCCTGCCTCTAAGACAGGGTCCCCAATCCACTGCATGTCAGCAACCGGGCCATGATGCAGGCAGCAAATAACAGATAATCAAGAGTTGGAAGGAACCTTGTAGATCATCTAGTCCAACCTCCGCCCAAGCGGGAGACCCAACACCATTTCTGACAAATGGCAGTCCAATCTCTTTTTGAAAGTCTCAAGTGATGAAGCTCCCACAACTTCCAAGGGCAATTTCTCTTCCTTTGGTTGATTGCTTTCACTGTCAGAAAGTTTCTCCTTATTTCCAGGTTGAATCTTTCCTTGTTCAGTTTCCATCCATTATTCACTGTCTGGCCTTCATGTGCTTTGCAAAACAGTTTGACCCCCTTCCTCTTTGTGGCAGCCCCTCAAATATTGGAACTCTTCTATTCTGTCTCCCCTGGTCCTTCTCTTCACTAGACTAGCCAAGCCCAGTTCCTGTAACTGTTTGTCATATGTTTTAGCCTCCAGGCCTCTAATCATCCTGGTTGTTCTTCTCTGTACTTTTTCTAGAGTCTCAACATCTTTTTTATAATGTGGTGACCAAAATTGGATGCAGTACTCTAGGTGTGGTCTTACTAAGGCTTTATAAAGTGGTATTCGTACCTCAGCAGCATTGCAAAACCACGCCCCATCCGTTCCATGGAAAAATCTTTCTCCATGGAACCGGTGCCTAGTGCCCAAAAAGGTTGATGGCCACTGCTCTAACACCATCAAACATCAACATCTGTCTATGCCAGGTCCTTGGGAAGAATTTGACAGATGGACAAAAAAGCTACATCCAGTCTGAACATCTGGCTGGCTGTGCAACAAACCATGATAAATGTATTCAATTTGTCGTGGTTCATTGGTGGCCGAACCAGCAGTTCATAACTGGCAACATAAAGTGTCCTTTAGTTCAGGAAAGAACTAGATAATTTATCAGGGCTCAGATTCTTTGAGAGGCCCACAAATGCTGAGGAAAGTGGAAGGAAAGAGAAGAAGAGTAAAACGGCTGGTCTTTGGACAGCAAAATCGACCAACAAGCAAGCCACCAGACATATCACTGGAAGGAAAAAAATAATAATCACAAAACTGTGCCTTGCTTATTTTGGCCTTGTCATGTGGGGGAATTCACCAGAGAAAGCAGTTGTGTGGGAAAGAGTTAGAAGTAAAAGGAAACCAGGCCTTCAAAGAACTCAGTGGCTGGACAGCATCAAAGGTGACACCAGCCAGAGCATAGAAAAACCCAAAGAAGCAGTGGAAGTTGTGGAGAGACCCAACCCCATAGAATAGCCAAGAGTCGGACATGATTGAATGGATAATGTCATCGTCATCAAGGTGGATGGACTCAGTTAAAGGGGTGATGGGGTGACTGAAGATCTGAAGGATCTAGTGAGGCACAAATCTCCACGGTGAACTTCTAGCCAGATTGCCACTAAGAGTTGACTGCAATTCTGAAGGCAGAACCAGAAGCAGTGGATGGAAACTAATCAAGGAGTGAACCAACCGAGAACTAAGGAGATATTTCCTGATAGTTAGAACAATTAATTAGTGGAACAGCTTGCCTCCAGAAGTTGTGAATGCTCCAACACTGAAAGTTTTCTAAGAAAATACTAGACAACCATTTGTCTGAAATGGTACAGGGTCTCCTATTTGAGCAGGAGGTTGGACTGGAAGATGTCCAAAGTCCCTTCCAGCTCTTATTCTGCTCTATATCCGTGCTTCGCTATGAAACTTTGTGGTTGGGCTTAGTTTTTGGGGAGGAAAATAAGGGGGGAGGGAATTGTGCCTCTGCCTACCATCCATCAGTAGTCATCTGGCTAGCATCCTGTCAGTGTGTGTGAGAGTTGATGGCTGTTTGGAAACTGAAACAGTATTTGCTGTAAGAGCAGGAAGGAGACAGCAAGGAGCCTGGGCATGGCTTAGCTGAACTGTTCTGTACTAAAGCTGTTTGGTGCTCTGAAACTGAAACTAAAACTGAAACTCCTCTCCTCTGCTTGTGTTTTGCATTTGGAACAGATTTTCTTTCTTTCCAGGTGGGGAGGGGGAGAAGAACTCCTTAGCATCAGAGCGTGTTAATAATAATATAGGAAATACTAATGCTCTGGTGATTATTTTGAAAAATCCTTTCTTAGTGATCATCTAGAAGCCAAGAGGAACATACATGCCAAATTTCAAGTTTGTAGGTTTTACGGTTCTGGCAGGAGTGGGATTACTACCCGTTCGGTATTTGTGTTTTGCGCACCAGACGCCTGCTGCGCATACGTGTACTACACCATTAGCTGAGCCACCGGGACAGCTGATAAGCGCTGCGTGTGGGTGTGCAGTGTTTCAGAAAGCACTTTTTTCCTGCTTTTTCAACCTCAGTTGTGCCATGCCGCGCAATGCAGCT
>BLBF01000042.1:26039433-26069604 GCA_015471245.1 Laticauda colubrina | reverse complement strand
GCTAAGGTGGGACTAGAACTCACAGTCTCCTGGTGATTGGCCCACCCAGCTGGCTTTATGAATAAGGTGGGATTAGAATCACTGTTTCCCAGTGATTGGTCCAAAATATAAAAGTATCCTTTTCCTTCCCCATCTGCTTTCTATCCTTTCTTTCTCTTCTTTCTAAACTTCCTTCCTCTTTCTTCTTTCTAGCCTTCCTCCTTCTGACCTTCCCTCTCTTTTCTTTCTATCCTTCCTTTATTGTTCCTCCCCCCTCTTTATTATCTCTATCCTTCCATTTTCTCCTATGTCCTACCTTCCTATCTCCCTCTGTCTTTCTTTTCCCTTTTCTTTCTTTCCTCCCTCCCTCCCTTCCTCCCTCTTGCCAGAGATTCAATTGGTTGGAAGTAGTCAGCTTTGGACATGAAAGGAAAGATTGCACGTGACATTTTCTGCCAGCTGAGATGAATAGCTTTCCAGCAGTCCTTCTCTCTTAGTCTGGCCACTTGAGCCAGCCATGTTTATTGTCCACTGGCTGCAGCAAAATGAGATGCTGTCAACCAGAGAACTTGGGGGAAACATGTGCTTGTAAAAGAAAGCTTCTTTGTTACGGGCAAAGGTTAACCAGGTTCTACTGCTTACATTTCTACCCTGATTGGCCACCATTCTCCTGGTTTGGCTAACTGGAAAGAAAGAATATTTAAATGAGGAGCCTTCTCTGTCCCAGTTAAAGCCCATGTCACACTGGCCAACGGATGCAAAAAGGACACAGCGGACGAGCAAAATGTTCCATCCGTTGTTATCCGCTCTCAAAAGGGGCAAAAATTTGCATAACCGGAGCGGATAACACGGACGCGGGGAGGACGCAGGGCGGATGCAAAGCGGATGCGGAACGGAAGCCCAGCGGATAGAAGCAGATGAGAGCGGGTGGCGCATCCGCTAGGCTTCCGGGGGACCTCAGCAAAGCGGACGCGGAATGGAAAGAGCGGAAGCAGAGCGGACGCCAAACGGATGAAGCGGATGCAGAGCGGAAGCCTAGCGGATGCACAGCGGAAGCCTAATGGATGCCTGGCGTTAATTGCGCATGCGGGGAGGATGCATTGCATCCGCCCCGCAGATATAACGGAAGCAGCTCGGAAGCAGGACGCCATTCAGAGGAAAGACCTGCTGCTGGACACATCGACTGCCTTGCCTGCCCTGCCTGCATGTCTGCCTGCCAGCCTTGCTGCCAGCCGGTCTGCCTGCCAGCCTTGTTGCCTGTCTTCCTGCCAGCCTTGGTTCATGTCTGCCTGCCAGCCTTCCTGCCAGCCTTGGAGCCAGCCTGCCTGACAGCCTTGGTGCCAGCCTCCCTGCCAGCCTCCCTGCCAGCCTTGGTTCCTGCCAGCCTCCCTGCCAGCCAGCAACCCTACAACCATGCGGAAGCACAGCAAGCCTCCGCCATCTGCTGCCAGCCCTGGCAAGAGGGACAGGGCTACCATCCCGCCTCCTGGCCCTCACTCTGGTTCCGCTGGGGCTTCTGCAGCACGGCTCGCTCTTCTGGGGCTGGGGCTTCTGCTGCTTCTGCTTCTGGAGGAGCTGATGACAAGCACTCCAGCACCAGCCACCTCCACAGCACCTGCACCCTTCACCCCTGGAACTGAGCGACCAAGAGGAGTGCCAGAGACTCTTTTTTGTTTTATAGCTTCTTGTTAATAAAGTATATTTTTGATTCATACACTTGCTTCGTTTCTTTTTTTTAATAAAGTCTTGCTGGAAACTGTTAGAAATGGTTTAAGCCTTTGCATGCTTGTGGGATGGGTAAGGATAGCTTTGGAATGCGTTAGGATACCTGTGGGATGGGTAATAGCTGTGGGATGGGTTAGGATTGCTGTAGGATAGATAAACCTCCAGTGCAAGCATAGTGGGACTGTATGGTCCACCCTCCCAGGTGCCACACCTACGGCCCTTTATTATCAATAATAATGTAATAATTATCCACACATGTCAACATAAACACAACTCTTTATTAAATGCCCTGTTCATTGTAGGCCAACCAAACATACATGGCCCAATCTCATCCGTGTGATGAGACAGGCTGAAGGAAGCATCCATTAAGCATCTACCATCCTGTCTTGCCACTCCCCTGCTCCAGCTGGGGAGTTGCACCATTGTCTCAGGAGGTTGCACTGCTTCTTCGCTTCATTTGAGGCTCTGTTGGGGCCTTGCACATCCTCAGTGTCTATCAGGTTTCGCCCTTGCCTCCATTCCCCAGGCTCCATGTCCCCATTGCCTTGTTGGAGATCCACGAGCCTGTTCTGCAAGACTGGGTAGCGGGTGCGCATGAGATTGTGCAGGATGCAGCAAGCTTCCACGATCCTCCTCACGGTCTCTGGGCGATGCTGCATGTTGGTGAGAAGTACCTGGAACCTGTTGGCCAGGATGCCAAAGGCGTTCTCCACCACCCGCCTTGCCCTGGACAGCCTGTAGTTGAAGATCCTCTCTTCACGGGTGAGGAGTCTGGAGGTGTAGGGCTTCATGAGGTAGGTTATGAGGGAGAAGTCGTCATCCCCCACGATGAAGTAGGGCACATCTTGCGTGTCGTTGGGCAGGGGTTCTGGATCTGGGAAGCCCACGATGAGGTTGCGTTCCAGCCCCTCCTTTAGGTGACTGGCGTTGTATTCCTGGGCATCTGAAGATGAGCCATTGCCTGAAGCATCGATGTACATGAACTTGTAGTCAGCATTGACCATGGCGAAGAGGATGATGCTGAAGAAGCCCTTGGAGTTGAAATAAATGGACCCCAACTTGGCTGGAGATTTGCAGGCCACGTGCTTGCCATCTATGGCTCCAACGGTGTGTGGTAAGTTCCACTTCTGATACCACTGCTCTGCAACTTTCTTCCATCCTTCTTCAGTGGAGGGGCACTGGAGGAACTCCTCCTTGTATTCTTCAATGATGGCCTGCACCACTTCTCTGACCACAATGCTGATGGTGTTGGATGGCACCCTCCAGCCATTCTGCATGCTCCTGTAGGAGGTCCCTGAGGCCAGGTGGCGCAGAGTGAGTGCCACCTTAAACCCAGGTTCCAGGCTGGACCGGAAGTTGGTGTTTGCCTTGGTCAACCTGGGTGTCAGGCGCTGCACAACTTTGTCAAACATGGTTGGCGGCATCCTCATGAAGTTCTGGAACGCCCGAGTGTCTTCGCTCCTGAGCTCCACCATCAGCTTGTTGTACAGTCCGTCCTCCGCTCTACTGGTGAACTATCTTCGGACCCAGACTCTTTTTGGGTGGCTCCTTTTCTTCTCGCAGTAGTGTTCACAGAGCCTGCAGATGGCTTCGCACTGTTGCAGAACGATGGTGGCTGCCGAAAGGACTTTGTTACAATCCACGGTGGACATGACTGGATGCTGTGGAAGAGGAAGAGGCAGACGAAGGCTGCAGAGGTCTGCACCGCTGGGCTGCTGTTCTGAAAGTGCGATGCAGGCGAGTTGCTCCTCCTTTTTATAGGCAGTATAGGTTTTCCGCTAGGCATCCGCTAGGCATCCTCTAGGCATCCTGTAGACATCCTTAATATCCGAGATAGGTCCCCTCTGCGAACGTTTTTTCCATTTTAAACGCTTTGTTTTCATGCTGCATCCGCTAGGCATCCGTTCTGCGTCCGTTCCGCTTCCTCCCTATGTCCGTTTACCGCTGGAGCGGATGGAGTTCCGCGGATGCATAACGGATGCCTAGCGGATATAGCGGATGCATAACGGATGCGTAGCAGATGCATAGAGGATGCAGAATGGATGCATTGGATACATTTTCCGCACAAAAGTTTTAGGCAACCCAAAACTTTTGGAGCAGATGAAATGTCCATAAATGGATGCTGGACGGATAGAGAGGAAGCAAAACGGAGGCAGTGAGTACAGAACGGATACATCGTATTAACCAACGGATGACAAGGTTTTTTGTCCGTTTTACATCCTCTTTGCATCCATTGGTTCAGTGTGACATGGGCTTAAGCTACAGACTTTCTGGTTATATGACACAGCACAACAACCACTTTCTACTTGGACAGAGTCATTTGCCCACCCAGCCTGATACAGGTAGTCCTACTTACGACCACAATTGGGACAGAATTTCTGTCTTTAAATGGGATGGTTATAAGTTGCCTGATTTTATGACCATTTTTGCCACAGTTGTTAAGTGAATCATCACAGTTGTTAAGAGAGTCCAACTTCCCCTATTGACTTTGTTTGTCCGAAGCTGGCTGCGAAGATCACAAATCATGATCACGTAACTCCGGGATGCTGCAACCATCATGAATATACCATATGCCAGTTGCCAAGTGTCCAGATTTATATCTACATGACTATACGGTTACTGCAATCGTTGTAAGTGCAAGAACTGTATGTAAGTCAGTTTTTTCCAGTGCCTTGGAAACTTTGAATGGTCACTAAATGAATGGTTGTAAAAGGAGGACTACTTGCAATCCCAGCTGTTCCTTGCCTATTAACACAAATCAAGGCAATCAGTTTGCTGAAAAAAAAAACCCAGAAAGAGAGAGAGAGAGAAAAAAAAACTAGATCCTTTTTTTCCTCCTCCTATCAGCTGATAATATCTAAAGTCACCTCTAAATGTGCTTTTGGACATTGTCTTACAACACAGTGGGGTTTTGTTTAATCTTTTTGCAGCTTCCCTAACTCTGGGAACTTGCTTTGAATTATGAGCTGTTGCAAATGTGTCCCAGAAACAGGATGGAATGTAGGGTGGTGGTTTTTTTTTTTTGCAAGGACAATTCATCTAGGAAACACGCTGGAGCGTTCATTAGAATCCCTCTTAACCAGGGGAACCCAACTTCTGGGCCGTGGACCGACCTCTGGGCTGTGACATGCCAGAAACTGGGCTGCACAAAGAAGCCAAGCCCCATCTGCGGGATGGAGGCAGCACACAAAACCACAACACCCTCCGGTCCACGGAAAAACCTCTTCCCACAGAACTGGTCCCTGGTACCCAAAATGTTGGGGGTGGGGCAGCGCTGGATAGATTGGGATACCCTTGTACAAAGTTAGCACTCACCCCTCTCCTAGAAGAATGAAATACTTTGAAGAATATTTTAAAGAGGCAGAATAAAATATTTCCCCCAAAAAGAGAAATAAAAATAAAAAATCTTAAAGGGAGACAGAAACTCAGAACTTCAGCTCCTTGCCTGCAGCAGATATTTGGTGCCCATTGAGAAGGATTGGGCCAGCCTGGGGATGGGATCCAACCAGCATAACAACCGGTTTGAGGAGCGTGTGCATGCGCGTCAAACGCACACTGCACGAGCGCATGCGCGCTACTGGCTCTGGCAAGCATTTACCTTCTCCAGCTGATGAGCAGCACTCAGCTGTGCTGCACAAAGCAGCTGAGGAGGAAAACACAGGACAGCCTAGAGCCCGGCCGGGCAAGGGGGCCAAACAGCAGACCAAAACCTCATCCTAGCAAACTGGTTTGGTGTCGGCTGTTCTTCGGAGCTACTGGTTCCATAGAACTGGGCCGAACTGGTAGGATCCTACCCCTGGGCCAGCCTAACTACAAGACAAAAGATCTTCAGCTCCAGGGTGGTGAGATTAAGACATGACTCTCCAGGATATAATAGGATTAACCCATCTAGCAGCACAGCTCACCACAGGGAACAATCACCTGGGGACATCGCATCACCCTCCAGGCTTCAACCAAACTTCTCAGACAACCTACAAAGTTAGCCATGACCCCTACAACAGCCAATAGAATACATGCTATTGCACAGGAACAGGAAGCTCAAGGGGAAGACCCAAGAGAAGGTATAAATAGCTCTCATTCTCAACTCCATGTGTTCAACTACACCAGGACCATGTGCTTGGTGGATCTGCTTCACCACTAAACCATCTTTCCAATCAGCCTCCATGTTTGCAGTGTCTTTCTCCGCATTTGGAACTGAACCAGATGGATGTTTCTTCCAACAGCCTTAATAAACTCCTGCTACTTCCCAGGTAGTCCTCGACTACAACCATTCGCTTTGTGACTACTCAAAGTTACAATGGCACTGAAAAAAGTGGCAAAATAGCCTCCCCATCCATCCCATATCCTTGCTTAATGGCATTGAGTTGCTCTTGTGAAATTGGTCGGTGGGTCTTTCTCCCACCGGACAGGTGAAACCCAGGATCAGAGCCCAGTCAGTGCTTGCCGAGGTCATTATTTTGGTTTGTTTGTTTGTGTCCCACCATTGTTGTTTTTACAAATAACTCAATACGTCCAGCACACCTTCCTCCTCCTTTTTCTCTATAACAACAACCCTGTGAGGTGAGTTTTGGCTGAGAGAGAGAGGGACTGGCCCAAGGTCACCCAGCTGCCTTTCATGTCTCCTTGTGATTGGCCCAAAGTCATCCAGCTGGCTTTCATGTGTAAGGAGCAGGGATGGGCTGCTGGGGGTTCAGGAGAGCCCTTAGTTAGCTAAGATTCTGTGCAGTTCGGAGAACCCCCAAATCCCACTCCTGGCTGGCCCCGCCCACCCTGCCCCTCCCCTCCTAGGACTCCCCACATGGCCCATTTTGGATGCAGGTAAGTGCAGGGTGCATGCGGAGGGAAGAGAGAAAAACGGGTCTCCTGGAAGTTTGGGAAGACCGGAAATGGGCCTGTTTCTGGCTTCCAGAGAGCCTCCAGAGCCTGGGGAGGCTGTTTTCGTCCTCCCAGAGGCTCGAGGAAAGCCTCTGGAGCCCAGGGAGGGCAACCCTCTCCCCCGCCCGCCATGATGCAGGAGGCTGACTAGGCCACACCCACCATGGCCACACCCATCCAGCATCCAGGCAGATAACCCATTGCTAAAATTTTTGAAGCCCACATCCATTGGAAAACGCTATGCACCCGTTGTGTACTCATTGCAGACGTGTTTCATACGCTCTATCCATCGAGCATCCGTCCACTGTAATTTCATCCACGCAAAAAGTTTTGAGCTGAACAAAACTTTTAGAACGGATGAGCTTTCCACCATGTACGATGTAAATCCACGACATATACAAGCAACAAACGTTCTATGTCCGTTATCATCCGTTAAACGTCCGCTGTATCCTCTGCATCCTCTGGGCATCCTCGCAACTCACATATGCTGCAGCTGAAAACGGAAAGAGGGAGGAAAGATAAGGTACATGGAACGTCTATACATCGTTAGTAGCACAGAAATAGAAAGGATGTAAGCGTTTGCATCTCGTATATAAAGTATTCAAAATGGACAAAGTGTTTGTATCTGGGATGTATCTCATATATTTAGGATGTCTGGAGTATGTCTAGAGTATGTAGAAGAACACCTAGCGGACAACCGATATTTTGTATAAAAAGGGGGAGAAAATCATCTGGATCTCAGTATGAGACGAGCAGCCGTGGTGTACAGATCTCATCACCCTTGGTCTTGGTCTTTAACATCATCAATTGTTCTCCACCATGCACAATAAGAGGCCATATGATAGCTGCACTCATTCAACAGCAGAACCACAACCTGTTCAGACTGTATCAAGTTTTAGACAGAAGGAGAAGAAGGAGACGTCCAAGAGCTGTGTGGGTCTGAGGATGGATCGTGAGAAGAATGGAGTTTGGACTGTATGACCAGTTGATGGTGGAGCTGAGGAGTGAAGACCCTCGTGCATTCCATCACTTCATGGGGATGCCACAGCCATGTTTGACGAACTTGTAGAGCATCTGAGACCCAGGTTAACCAAGCCTAGCACCAACTTCCATCCCAACCTGGACTCTGGACTGAAGGTGGCACTGACTCTGCGGCACCTGGCCTCTGGAACCACATACAGAAGCATGCAATATGCATGGAGGGTGCCACACAACAGCATCAGCAAAGTCGCCAGAGAAGTGGTAGAGGCCATCGTTGAAGAATACGTGAACGAGCTCCTCAGGTGCCCCACCACCGGACAAGGCTGAAGACAACTTGCAGAAGATTGGTATCAGAGGTGGATACACAACGGTGTGTGTTTCCCCACACCGTTGGAGCCATAGATGGGAAGCATGTGGCCTGCAAAGCTCCAGCTAACTCAAAGCTCCAGCTAACTCCAGCTAACTCCACTTATTACAACTACAAGGGCTTCTTCAGTATCATCCTCTTTGCCATGGTTGATGCTGACTACAAGTTCATCTACATCGATGCTTCAGGCAACGGGTCAGCTTCAGATGCCCAGATATACAACGCAAGTGACCTCAAGGATGGGCTGGAACGCAACCTCATCATGGGTTTTCCAGAACCAGACCCCCTTCCCAATGACACACAAGATGTGCCCTACTTCATCGTTGGTGATGATGCGTTCTCCCTCAGAATCTACCTCATGAAGCCGTACAGTTCAAGATACCTCACCCGTGAAGAGGGTCTTGAGGCTGGTCCACCACAGCAGCAGCAGCTTTACCATCAGAGTCAGTGTCAGGGGGTGGGGTGCTGGTTCTGGCCTTCTTCACCTTGCCAGGGCTTGAACGAGTAGGCACGGACTTCCTTTTCTTGCCTGACTGATGCACCATGGTGTTGATACAAGATGTAGTAGAGATGTATCAATGTAGCCTTCTTCAATAACAAGATGTAGTAGAGATGTATTGATGTAACCGCCAGTACGTCTTTCCGCTTTATGCTGACTGCGTGCGTGCTGCATCCCTTTATATCCGCAGAGCAGATGCAATTCATACCCCCCGCATGCGCAGTGAACGGTTTGCATCCGATATACATCCGCACGGCATCCCCTTTGTTTCCGTTAGGCGTACGTGATGCATCCGCTTCATCCGCTATGCGTCCACTTCACAATTATCCCCGGTAACTCCTTCGGAGCTGTCATCCACTTCCATCCACTTTCATCTGCTAGGCTTCCGATGAACATCCGTTTTACATTCCCACTACATACTACCCAGTCCGTTCTTTTCCATTCTGTTTTCGCCAATTTTGTCCATTTCTGGAGCGGATGAAAACAGAAGGAGCTACCCCTGAAATTTTGCTCGTCTGCTGTGTCCTTTATGCATACGTTTTATGTCCATCGGCCAGTGGGACTGGGCCTTATTCTGTAAAATTATTGTTTCTTCTTTTCCTTCTCCCTGGATACAATATCTTTTTTCTTTTTCCAAATAGCATCATTTAATGCTAGTGCTCTGCATCTTCGCCTTCCCTAGCTTTCTTCATTTCATCTTTCTCTTCCTTCCTTCCTGTCTCCCTGCTCTTTCTCCCCGTCTTTTTCACCTTTCCTTTCCCTTCCTCTTCCTTCCACTCTTCCTCTTGCTCATTTTTCCTTCCTCTTTCTCCTTCATTCCTTTCTCCCTCCCATCTCCCTCCTTCCTTCTTTGCCCTCCCTCTTTTACTTCCTTCCATCCTTCCTTTTCTCTCCCTTTTTTCTCTTTTTCCCCTCTCCTTCCTTCTTTCTATTCGCTGTCTGCTTCCTTCCTTGCTTCCTTCCTTTTCTCTCTCCCTTTTCTCCTTCCTTCTTTCCTTCTTCTCTCCTTGTATTCTCCTTCCTTCCCCCTCTTTTCTTCCTTCCTTTTCTCCCTCTTCTTCCTTCTTTCCTTCTTTCTTCTCTCCCTGTATTCCTTCCTTCCTTTCCTCCCTCTTTTCTTCCTTCCTTCCCTTCCTCTCTTCCTCTCTTTTAATGTTTTAGTGAGAGATTACATAGGAGTAAACAGGGAAACTTATCCTAGCTAAGCCTGTTAGAACTCACGTCATGTGGAACATTGCAAATTATGCTTCTTTGAGGGAGTTATATTTAGCAGACATGAAAGAGCGAGCATTACCTTCTTCCATAGTTTGCAAATTGGAATTCCATTAACCTTCCAGGCATTCAGAGGAAGAGGCTCCTTTACTTCACAAGCCACACGTACAGGTCAAGGTTAAGCAGTGGCTTTTCCAGCCAGAAAGGAGTGTTTTCTGTTTCTGATAGGGTTCTTTTGGAAAGAAGCATTTTAAAAATAAAAACAGCCTGAATCTCAATGTGAACCAGAACTGAGGCTGGCAGAAAGAGGGAAAAATGGTGGGTTTTTAAGCTCAGGAGTGGGGAGTGGGAGATATGTAAAGCAGAACAGAGATATGTAAAGCAGAATGGAATAACAGAGTTGAAAGGGATCTTGGAGATCTTCTAGTCCAACCCCCTACTCAAGCAGGATCTCTTATTCTGGACAAATGGCTGTCCAACTTCTGGAGGCAAGTCATTCCATGGGTTAACTGTTCTGTCAAGAAATTTCTCTTTAATTCTAGGTTGGTCCTCTCCTTGATTAGTTTCCATCCATTGCTTCTTGTCCTGCATTCAGGTGCTTTGGAGAATAGCTTGACTCCCTCTTCTTTGTGGCAGCCCCTTCTTCTCATCAAACTAGACATACACAGTTCCAGCAACCGTTCTTTATGTGTTTTAGCCTCCAGTCCCCTAATCATCTTTGTTGCTCTTCTCTGCACTCTTTCTAGAGTTTCAACATTTTTTTATATATACCGTAGCAACCAAAACTGGATGCAAATTGTAGCTGTAAGTCAAGGACTAAATGTGTGTAGAAAAGGAATTGTTTCCTATTTTTATCAGAACATCCCTAACTGGGTTTACACAACTCGTTAAATCCTAACCTGGATTAACAAAGCATAATATCTCTGTTTATAGAATATCAGCTGAAGAAATAGATGAACTATAGGATGTCTTAATGTGATGACCGGCTTCTGACATCAAGATTCTGACAACATGCCGAACCAGAAATGGCACAATGCCATTTTAGCCTGGCTTAAGGAAATGTGAGAACCCAGCCAATCTGGGTCAGATGGATTTATTGAAATATCTCTGGGAAATATATTAGTATCCCGTTCAGTTTTTGATGATATATTGTATTGACATCCACTTTTTCTCTGAGAGTTTGCTATGGCTTCAATGGAATGGAGTAGTTGGAAGGGAATAGTTGGAAGGGACTTTGGAGGTCTTCTAGTCCAACCTTCCCGCTCAGGCAGTTAACCCTATACCATTTCTTCTTTAAAACTGTCAGTGATGGAGCATTCATAACTTCTGGAAGCAAGTCATTCCACTGATTAATTGTGGAATTAATTCTCCTTAATTCTAGGTTGCTTCTCCTTAGTTCTAGGTTGCTTCTCTCCTTGATTAGTTTCCATCATTGCTTCTTGTCCTGCCTTCAGGTGCTTTGGAGAATAGCTTGACTCCCTCTTCTTTGTGGCAACCCCTGAGATATTGGGACACTAGTATCATGTCATCCCTAGTCCTTCTTTTCATTAAACTAATCCTCACACAACCACTATGTGAGGGTCACTGAGAAATGGATTCAGTGGCCTGGGATGACTTAAATGGCCAAGGATTTGGAGCTGGGTTTGAACTTATGACCTCCAGTCACTACCTTGATGTGGGGCTTTGTCATGCCGCTGTTGGAGAGGAGCATGACTCCAAGGAAGATATGGAACAGCTGACAAGGAGTGTGAGTGTGGCTCCAGGGGGGAAGGGTACAGGCCAGATGGGCACCCAGGCCCATCCACTCTTCATCCTAGGGCACGCAGGGAGGAGCGGATAAGGGAGAAACATGAGTGGTGTAGTCTACGGGGAGGAAGGGGCCCTGATCCCCTTCATGGGCTGCAGCTGGGAGGACTGGTTAAAAGGACAAACTGTGCATGGCAAAGGTGCTGCAACTGTGTTTTGGCTTCCTCTCAACTGTGGTTGCTGCGTTATCTGGTAGAAGTCTGCAATTAATCATCCTTGCCTGCCGTAGTAATTCCTTCAGTGTGGTTTGTGTTGGGTTTTTTATTTCGAATTAACTTTACTTAGGGTGCTGACTGCATATACTCCCTCCATAAACTGTTTTCTTTAAGAATTTGATATCCAGCCGAGGATAATTGGACACTGGGGCCAAGTTGGAGGCATTACAGGGACCTTCTTCTATTTTTGTGACTTGGTTATTTTTATGTCATGCCCCGGGTCATAACAGGCTTTGGTGCTCTGGAGAAGATGACAGCTAAGCCAGAGGTTCAACCACACTGGATAGGTGTCAGAAGAGGAATCACAGAGAATGTCTCTCCCATAAAAAAAAATGGTGAGGTATAATTTACAGAAACCCATACCAGATTGGTAGTCGCTCGGGCCAACAAAGACTACCCTAGGCGTTGGGAGTTTTGCACATCTGATGACAAACGGGCTTGAGAAAAAACAGTGCAGTCCTGGAGGCAGCTGTGGAACAACTGAAAAGAAATACAAGAAGAATGCGGTTTGGATAAAAGAGATGGGTAAGAATCAAAAGAAGCTGAAAGAAAATAACTTGTAATAACAGCGGAAAATGATGGAGAAAAGGGCAAGGAAGATGAAGAGTATCTACAAGAAGTGTCATTTGCCTGCAAGCAAGAATTGGTGGGGCAGAAAATAGACAAAAGTACTGTAATGGGGGAGGGGAGAGATGTTACAGTGTTTGGGGAATTTAGAATTCAAACAGATAAGCACCTGTCACACAACATCCCAGAAATAACAGCTGTTGATTAGAAGGACTAAGAAGCCTGGATAGTGGAGGTGGAAGCATCTAGAGACGGCAGAACAGAAGAGAAAGAACGGAAGAAGATCACAAAATACAAAGGCCTGCAAATAGAAATAGAACAACTGCGGCAAAAGCAAGCAAAGGTAGGACCAAGAGCGATAGGCACCTTGGGTGCAATCGCAAAACATCTGGAGCACCACTTGAATGCCACCGGCATTGGCAAAATCTCCAAAATGTTCCACTTCTCATCCAAGATCAAAGCTGAAGAATCTTCTTGGATGAGAAGCAAAACGTCTTCAAAGAAAAACAAGGAAGTCCAGTTGCCTCTTGAAAAAGCACCTTTGGGACAACTATGACCTGGATATTTAGCTATGCATTTTGGGATGAACACCCTTTGAATGGTTGCGGGAGCATGAACGGATTTCCAAAAATTGCGTTTGAGATGCAGATAACATAAACTCATCAACAGCCTGTGCCTGTGTTGACACAGGGAAGAAAACATCATGCAGAAAGCACAGCAGCACAACACTGCTTTCAGCAATTCCAAGAAGACTCCACACCCATTGGCGCTACTCAGGTGACCCTGAGGACATAGACAAACCTCCAAGTAGCCTCAATGGCTCTCTAAAGGAATGCAAATGACCAGCTTTCTGCAAGGAATATAAATCCTTTCATTCCCCACCATCCAGTCAGAGCTGAAGAAGTTTCTTGGATGAGAAACAAAACGTCTTCAAAGAAAAACAAGGAAGTCCAGTTACCTTTTGAAAAAGCACTTTTGGGATATTGGAATAGAATCATTAAAGAAAGGATGCCAAAGGAGGGACCAAATGAAATGTAAGACAAAAATTGAAATCTTTTTAAAAATTATTTTAAATAATTAAATTGAATTGTTGAGTTCTCCTGCAGCAAATTGGCCGCAGCGAGTCGGTTGCGGCATGTTGCCGTACACGCCCTGCAACAATACCTTTAATACTGTTAAAAAAAACAACAAATCTATCTATCCCCAGGTCTTTGGGAAGGACTTGATAGGTGGCTAGAAATGCCACATCCAGCCTAAACATCTGGCTGGCTGTGCGACCCACCCCAATAATAGGAGAAGCAGGAGAAGGGGGAGGAAGTGGTGTTAGCGGCACAGAACCATTTATATAAAATAAGGCAAAGAAAGAGAAGGGATTTACGGATGCAGACGCAAAAGTGAAAGAAACAAAAGAGGTCAGGGGTTAAATGCAATGAGCCATCTTAAGCCTTTTCTCAGATGGAGTTGAAAACTGGGGGATTAGAAGAGGATTGGTAAAAGACTGAAAAGGCAATGGAGCAAACTGCCTTCATCTCTTTGCAAGGGTGTTATTAAAACTTCGGCAAGATCTCTCAGTCTGGGCACTTCTCTTAAGCTTCCCTTGCTTCCATTAGGAGAGCATCCACAGAGGATGATCTCAAAAAAAGTCAAGATGGCAGCCTGAATGGGGCTGCCATCTTGACTTTTGGGGGGATCACCCTCTGTGGATGCTCTCACACTTTTTTCAAAAAGTGATTTGCTTAACATCTGCTGCACAAAAATGTCCTAAAACAGTCATATGATGACCTGCTTTATGACTGTCACAATTTATGATCTTAACGGACAGGCTCCACTATGGCTGTAAGTCGAGGACTACCTGTCCCATCGAGTCAGTGTTAATTCTTAGCAACCATTTAGATTTTCCCCGTGACGATCCTAATCTGGTCCTTTGGGCCATCGTATCCCTGTGACCGAGTTTGTCTATTTACAGATATCACCCTCTTCTTCTCTTTCCTTCTGCCTTTCCCATTATCTTTGCATCGTGTGTCCTAAGTAGGATGATTTGAGCCTGGTCCTTGGTGCCTTGAGGGGGGAATTCTGGATTGATTGGTTCAATGATCCTTGTTTGTTTGCTTGGCTGTTCACCAGATTCTCAGGCATCTTCGGCTTCCTTCAGTAGCATCAATACTCTTCCTTTCCCACTTCTTCTTTAAAGTCCAACTTTCAGTTCCAGAGAGGGTCATTGGGAATACTGTGCCTTACCCAATTCTGATGTGTATTTGTGAGTATGTGCATGTGGTGTGCATGTGTGCACACATCGTGCGCAGGGCCTTTGGTGAGTGTGGGCAAACCGCCTTTTAAGTAATGTGGGGTTTTTGGTTTTTTTTGCTCGTCTCATTTGTTGTCTTTTACTCTTCTTGTTTATTATTGAACTTTTTTTTTTTAGTATTATTATTTGTGAACCGATTTTTAAAAAAATTATGCTTGTATACTACCTGGCTTCCTGCCACGCTAAGAATTTATGTGAGAAAGAATTCCTTTCTCATTCCTTTGGGTGATTTTGGGCCAATCATCACAAAACAGGGAGTTCTAGTCCCACCATAGGTAGGAAACGCGGCTGGGTGACATTGGACCAATCACTAGGAGATGGTGATATCTAGTCATGGTTTAGGCATGAAAGACGGCTGGGTAATTCTGGGCCAGTCAGTGTCCCTTAGCCCACTCCATGTCACCAAAGTAGTTGTTGTGGAAAAAATAGCAAGAGGAAGGAGTATTGGTTATGTTCAGCACCTTGAATTATTTTAAAATGTAATAAAGATGAGCTAATAAGTAAGATTTTTGTCATTATTTGACTTTCTCTATATATTACATAGCACCCTACCTGATTTTAAATGAATGAATGAATGAATATATAAAGCATTGTTTGGAAGGGAGGGTTGACACACCAGGAGATTCAAGTTAGGCACCTTCCAATTCTTTTGACACTCCCAAGCCCAAAACTTTTGCCATCTGATTATCTCTTTCAATGCCTTCATGGCTGTCCTACCACAGAATGGGACCACCTGCCGCAGCCAACTCAACTCACGGGACAACTTAACGGTGGGACAATTCTATTTCATTACTTAAAATAAATTTATTTTTTAAAAAATTTTTTGCCATTCACAATTCATTCTGTCCCTCCTTTGGCATCCTTTCTTTATTGATTCAGTTCCACCATTTCTTTGATCTCAGTGTAACTCTAGGCCTGCAGTGAGGTGTCCTGTGGCGAGTTGGCTGTGGTGAATTGTCATAGACCCATCCTATCAAGTGCTAATCTGAGGCATCTTTCTTCACTGCTGGTTCCTTGATGTTTGATCCTATCAATAAGAGTTCCTGAAATCTTTTGTGTTCTGCGATGACCAGATCCTACAGAAAAACCCAGCAAAATTCATTAAGTGCATGTGATTCTGTCATTCTTCTTTTTTGATGGTTGCTTTTAGCTACCCTCAGGAGTGTATGTGCGGGCAGTCATAAAAC
Organism: Laticauda colubrina; assembly: GCA_015471245.1. Lineage (NCBI taxonomy): Eukaryota > Metazoa > Chordata > Lepidosauria > Squamata > Elapidae > Laticauda > Laticauda colubrina. The sequence continues at coordinate 26,053,886 of BLBF01000042.1, read as the reverse complement.
CCAGTCCCTGAATGCAATCACTCAAAAGTTTCCTTCCTTCCATCCTTCAGTTTGAAGGAGCCCAGAGATAAATGTCTATAGCTATCAATAAAACACTGCAGAAAGAGAAAACTCTGCAGAAGCTAACATACCTAAGTTGAATCTGTGTCACTTTTGCTTTCATTGATCAATGGGGGCGTGGGGTATACTGGGGAAAGGAAAGGAAGCTAAAATGCACTTCCTCTCTTAAATTTTAGAAATGTGCCTGGAATTTGGCAGAAAACCAAAAGGGCAAAAATAGTAAAATGTGCCCAGCCAGCTAAAAATGCAGATTGAGGTTTCTTGTCAATGCAGATCCTTCTCTTGCTCGCTCAGGGTTGGGTGGTCTAGGAAAGGAAGGAGGATGTATGAGGAGGGGTTTTGGCTCAGCCCATTAAGAATTTTTTTTGGGGGGTCTTGCTAATCAGTAATCCCCTCCCCCGTTTGGCAGAATCCCTTAATATGTGGACTTTGATTGGAGGTGGAAGGGGCTCCTCCTTACATTTGCAGACGAATGGATAGGCCAGGATTGGGATTGATGAGACTCTCCATTTAGCCGAGAGGGGTAGAAAACATCCCAGCATGTAAGCCATTTAATAGCCATTTGTCTGAGGTGCAATAAAGTCTCCTGCCTTGGACAGAGGGTTGGATTGGTCCAGGAGTCTCCAACCTTGGCAACTTTTAAGACTTGTGGACTTCAACTCCTAGAGTTCCTCAGTCAGCTTTGCTGGCTAGTGAATTCTGGGAATTGAAGTCCACAAGTCTGAAAGTTGCCAAGGTTGGAGACTCCTGGATTAGAGGACCTTCAAGGTCCTTCCCAGCTTTATGATTCTTTTAAGAATCTCCTTTCTTGTTGATTTGTTCCCTTCCCTGTTCCCATCTTTAAAAAGATATCGAGGCTCTTAAAAAGATTGCAGAGAAGAGCAACAATGATGATTAGGGGACTGGAGGCTAAAGCATATGAAGAACTGTTGCTGGAATTGGGTATGTCTAGTCTAATTAAAAGAAAGACTAGGGCTGATATGATAGCAGTCTTCCAATATTTCAGGGGCTGCCATAAAGAAAAGGGAGTCAAGCTATTCTCCAAAGCACCAGAAGGCAGGACAAGAAGCCATGGGTGGAATCTAATCAAGGAGAGAAGCAACCTCGAACTAAGGAGAAACTTCCTTGATAGTTAAAACAATTAATCAGTGGTACAATTTGCCTCCAGAAGTTGTGGATGCTCCATCACTGGAGGTTTTTAAGAAGAGATTGGACAACCATTTGTCTGAAATTGTATAGGATTTCCTGCCTGAGTAAGGGGTTGGACTAGAAGACCTTCAAGGTCCCTTCCAACTGTGTTATTCTATTCTATGCCTTCCTTTTTTTCCCTATCATCTGTCCCTCTCTTTTTCACTTTGCCTTCATTTCTGTACCTTCCCTTCCTTCTTTCCTCTCTCTTTCTCTCCTTCTCCCATCACTCCCTTCTGTAAAGGTACTTTATTTATGAGATCTCTCCATTGACTGAGACTTCAGGTAATGTTATAACATTTTATGCAGACTTTTAAAAAAAAATCCTTTCCACTGTTTCCTATGACTCCCTGGTCAAAAATAAAAGCGACAAAAATCACATGCAATTAAATCAATTCCATAGGTATATAAATTCTAAGAGTATATCTCAATGCTATGCTAAATTTAAATGTCTAATTAAAAGTGCAGGGGGGTGTAGGGAAACCAGGATATCATATAAGCCAAAAACAAACTATGGTTACAAGGTCTGGTTATTACATACCCAAGTAATGGCACATCTGGGTTGGAGGATATGATAAAGCTAAGACAGTGTGGTCCTCGGTACTCTCTGAGCTTGGTAGTTTTTTGCAGATGTTTCATTATCAAACTAGGCAACATCGTCATTTCTAGAAAAGCTAAGACTTTGCTTAAAGCTTTAAAGGGCTTTATTTAGCTATTTTAACAAAATAGCACCATCACTGTACAACAGGGAGATGCTCTATTAATATCTTTAATAATGATTTTAGATAATTAAATTAATAATTTATTTTTTATGATAATTTAATTTTATAAGTATCTATGTACAATAGGGAAACTATAGGTATCCCTAGGCATGGGAATAATTGCACATTTTGCAAAAGTTCAAAAAACCTTGAAAAAAGAAGGATGGACAAAGAAGGAAGGAAAGAAGGCAAGAAAGAGAAAAAGGAACAAAGAGATAAAAAAAAGAGGGAAGGGGGAGGAAGGGAGGGTGATGGAAGAAAGGAAGAAAGAGAAAGGAAAGGAAGGGAGGTGGAGGGAAGGAGGGAGGAAGAAAAAGGAAGGAGAAAGGGAGGAGGGAGAGGGAGGGAGAAAGGAAAGAGGAGAGAGAAAGAAAAAAGAGATCAAACTTTGAGAACAAGAGAACGCAAGCAGGAGGTCATGAATATTGATTGATTTGAGGCTGAGGTAAGGAAAAGGAAAAACAAAACTAAAGGGAAATCGGGTGGAGGAGAAAATTGCATACTCCACCATTTTATTATAGGTTGTCACTACACACAAACACAGACTTCTGTACGCCTGTACATATTTAGACTTCCCGATTCTAGATTAACCTGGGTAGCTTACAATTTCAAAAGAAAAAGAAAAAAAGAAAACCCATAAACTGGGGGGGGAAATACGTCAGGGGTAAAACCCCCTCACACCATATATAACCCCAAACCACCGACCGAGGCTGTTTTCCACTCAGGTGTTGCACCGGATATCCAAGCTTCGTCGTCGAATTTCCCCAAAGTCGACCCGCAGACCGGAGAGGGAGGGAAGCCTCCAGAAATAAAATAAATAAAAAATAAAAAAGCTCAGGGAAAATAATAACAACAATTAATAATAATAATAATAATAATAATAATAATAATAATAATAATAATAATAATAATAAAATTTTGGGGGGTCAGACCCTTCCTCAAAAAAAAGAAAAGAAAAAGGGGAAAAAAACTTTCTCATAACTACTAAACTCTTTTCGGTGAAGTCTGGGAAGGAAGGTGGGAGCCTGGAAAAGAAAAAACAAGGGCTCGGCGATCTACACTCACCCACCCAGAGAAAAACACACACACACACACACACACAGACAGAGAGGGGGAGAGAGAGGGAGAGAGTAAAAGACCACGTGGCACGGCTCCGACATTGCCCGATCCCGTCGCGCTTCAGCTTTCTTCATTCATGCCCGGCGTTTTTCTCTGGGAAAGAAACCCTGGGTGGCGGGACATGCAAATGAAGGGGGTGTGGTTACGCAAATGAGGCCTTTCTCCGCGTCCTCTCTCTTTTTTTTCAATGGATCCCATTGTGGCGCCCTCCTTGGTCCCCATTCAAAAAGGTGACGTCAGCCGCGCGGGATTGTCCGCGGACAATGGCGCTCTTCTTGCTCCGGAGGGAGGCTGGATGGGAAAAAGCGATGGGAGGGGGGGGGGGGGGGGTCTCAGAGAAAGCCCCCCCTCTCCCGGGGTTGGTGTCAATATCTCAGCAAGCCCGCTGAGGGCAAAATTGAAATAGCTCTGGGAACAGCTTTGTAATGTGGGTGGGGTTTGGGGGGGCTGAGGCCCTGGGCTTTCTCAGCCCGTCTCTTTGCCTGCTGGGACCCCACCTTCTCTTCCCCCGCTGGGGCATTTTGTTTGGAACAAGCCACCCAAATGAGGACAATTCTAAAAAATGCCAGAGCCTTGGAGTCAGTGGAGGATACTTTGCGGAAACTTGGCTCCTTTGCTAAACCCCAGAACAACCTCTCAGCTCAGGGGTCCCCAAACTTGGCAAACTTTCAGACTTGTGGACTTCAACTCCCAGATTTCTCCAGCCAACTAGGCTATGTTATGCTGGCTGGAGAATTCTGGGAGTTGAAGTCCACAAGTCTGAAAGTTTGCCAAGTTTGGAGACCTCTGTCTTAGCTGCATCTTATGCAGCAACAACAACAAAACAAAAATGAACTTGGAGCTAGGTTGGTGTACTAGTTCAAGTGCAAACCTAGAAATCAGGAGATGGTGAGCTCTAGTCCCGCCTTAGGTATGAAAGCTGGCTAGGTGACGTTGGGCCAGTCACTTTCAGTCCAACTCACAGGTTTGTTGTTATAGGGAAAATAGGAGAATGAAGAAATGTTTAGTATGTTTGCCACCTTGAGTATTAATAAATACTCAAAAGTATTAAACACATGATTTTTAAAAAATCTAAAAAAACCCCACAGAATATTGCTTTTGCAATACCACTTAGACTTATATGTCGCTTCATAGTACTTTACAGTCTTCTCTAAGTGATTTACAGAGTTAGCATATTTGTGCCCCCATCCCCCAAGAGCTATCTGACTCCTCATTTTACCAACCTCGGAAGGATGGAAGGCTGAGTCAACCTTGAACCTGGTGAGATTTGATCTGCCAAATTGCAGGCAGGCAGGAGAACTAGCCTGTTGTGAAGGGATGTGGGGGATAATCTAGTCTGACCCCTTGTCCAGGGTAGAAAACTCTAACTTCAGCCATCCATCCCCAATAGTCGGTTGTCTCACCTATGCTGAAACAGTTGCCATGAAGGATGGGCCACTATTTCTAGATGCAGCTTGGTGATAAACTCCAAGAAAGGGAGAGTTGAAAGGGGCTTTTGTGATTTGTATTTTATTGATAAACCACCCTTATTATTTTGATAAAGTAGACCACGACCTACTACTTGAGAGATAGAAAAATGTGGGTTAGACAGTATCAACACCAGATGGATTTATAACTGGCTGACCAACTTCACTCAATGTGTAGTCCTCAATGGAACTGCATCTACATGTAAGGAAGTATGCAGAGGGGTACCCCAAGGCTCTGTTTTAGGCCCAACATCTTCATCAATTATTTGGTTGAGGGGATAGATGGGGATCTCATCAAATTTGTAGATGACACCAAGATGGCAGGAATAGTCAAAACACCAATCTGGAAGATGAGCTTAAGATACAGAAGGAACTTGACAGACTTGAACACTGGGTGCTATCTAACAAAATCAAAATTGTTGATGAAAAAAGTATGGTTTTAGGCAAGTAAAAGCAAAGGGACAGGTATAGTATAGGTTGTACCACCTGGCTAAATAATAGTAACTATGAGAGGGAACTTGGAGTCCTAGTGGACAATCACTTAAATATGAGCCAGCAGTGTGGCAGCTGCCAAAAAAGCCAACGCAGTTCTAGGCATTAACACAGGGATAGAATCAAGATCATGTTAAGTATTAATACCACATTATAAATAATGCTGTGGTAAGGCCACACTTGGAATCCTGCATCCAATTTTGATCGCCACAATATAAAAAAGATGTTGAGACTCTAGAAAGAGTGCAGAGAAGAGCAATGAAGATGATTTGGGGGACTGGAGGATAAAACATAAAGAACGGTTGCTGGGAATAGCTACATCTGGTTTAATGAAAAGAAGGACTGTGGTGACATGATAGCAGTATTCCCAATATCTCAGGGGTTGCCACAACGAAGAGGAAGTCAAGCTATTCTCCAAAGCACCAGAAGACAGGATAAGCAATGGATGGAAACTAATCAAGAAAAGAAGCACCCCAGAACTAAGAAGAAATTTCCTTGATAGTTAGAACAATTAATCGGTGCAACAATTTGCCTCCGGAAGTTGTAGATGCTCCAACACTGGAGATTTTGAAAAAGAGGTTGGGCAATCATTTGTCTGAAATGATATAGGGTTTCTTGCCTTAGCAGGGGGTTGGACTAGAAGACCTCCAAGGTCCCTTCCAACTGTGTTATTCTATATTCTAATTCAAGGCAGTGAACCGTGCCTAATATTTCTTCCTCCTGTTTTCCCCACAACAACAATCCTGTGAGGTGGGTTGGACTACAAGAGAATAACTGGCCCAAAGTCACTCAGCCAGCTTTCGTGCCTAAGGTAGAACTAGAACTCACCCCCCCCACCCACACTTTCCCACCTGAGTTCTTTTAACACCTGCAGCCAAGAAGCATCCTCTATCTACTGATCCTAGCCACAAAAGTTATTTTATTGTTAGGACTGTTTCCTGACATCCACCCAAAATCACTGCTAAAGTTTGATGCTTCTTTTCTCTCTGTTGTGTGAACCCAGCCCATGTTTTTAAGTACCTGGATCACTGAGGTTTTTTTGTTTTTTTTCCCCCTGAAGCTGGTATGTGCGACTAACCCAAAGCGCCGAAATAAAATGATACCAATCCCTCCGTTAAGGAGTACAAATACACAGAAGGTTAAATTCATTCTCATCTGGAATTTGTGGCCAGGATAAGATTATCTGGTTTTGCATTTTGATTATGTCTGTCGAAAGACAACTCTGTTTCTGCTAATGGCCTCTTTATTCTGTTTGCTTTAGAGGGAAGTTGGACTTTAGGGAATCCTATGGCCTCCATTCGTCACTTCGTTGATATATTTTTAGCCTTAAAAAGAGCATTAAAAAAAAAAGCCTTCAGTGTTTAGGGCAGTTAAGAAAGAGACCCTTTAAAAAAATCTCTCCTTCTTCCCTAAAAAAATCATATTTATCTATCCACTTCATCTCACCTCCAAATGATTAAAAGCAGATTTAAAATAGAAGTTGGTGAGTGGAAGGTGGAAAAGTCTAAATTCTTAATTCGCCAACATTGACAATGCTTTGGAGGGATTTGGGGGGAGGAAGAATTGCTGATCTGACCCAATTTGCTTTTTATTTTTTTCCTATTTTCAAGTGGCCGGTTTCTTGCTCTGCCTAACTAGGAAAGCAAGCTGGGGAGAAAAAGAGGCAGGCCGGGTGACCAAGCTGAGATCTATAGTCCCCTGGAGGAACATTAATATAAATCAGTGTTCCTGTGTGGTTCGAACATTCGTTTTCGATGACCCTTGCATAGAAAGGAAACTCCTAGCTTTCTTCAAACAGGATGTTCCCCTGGATTTCTTTGGAATTGGGCTGTCAAATCCAATCCGTTTTAGAACAGGCGAAAAATCCGCCTTGGCAAATCTTCACTTTGCTCCACCAAAATAGGTTTTTGTTTTCTTCTTCTTCCTTTTAACCCTCTTTTTTTCTTCTTCTTCCCCCCGCTGGCCCATCCATCCTAATCCAACCAATTTCATGCCTGGGAATATTCCCACTGGGGACCCCCCACCCCCCATTGCGCCTTGTCCCCGTGGTTTTAATTACCAATTTTTACTCTCCTGCCACAAGAAGTCTTTTTGCCTCTCGTTCAACACGCATCTCACACCCGGCCAGACTGAAGGAAGCCCTCCAAAGCGTGTCATTTGGCTTGGCAGGGTTTTTTGGGGGGGTGGGGAGAGAAATCCAAACACATCTAAGGAGCCGAGTGCTGGTTACGTATCCCTGCCTGGGGGTCAGACAACTTTTGACATTGGTTTTGGTCGTTGATCAAAGACACGGCTTTAAAAGCGGAGCCTATCGTGCAGTAAAAGGAACCAGGGATACCTAAGAGAGATTTAAGCTGCTTAGCAGGGGCGGGAAACATCTGTGGGTCAAACAGCAATTGGTGGTGATGGTCTCAAGGTGGTGGAGTGTGAGCTGTTGAACATAATATAGTGCCCATAAGCCATCGGGGGCAAAGCTGCACAGCATCAAAGAGGCGCTTTTGGCCGGGGCAGTGGGTGCAAATTTGGGACGCTTTGCACTGGTAAAATGGCAACCATCTTGGGTCCAGCCGCATTGAATACGGAGGAGACAACACAAATTTACTTTATAAATGGGAACAATGCAGTGTTGCTGAAAGGACGAAGAGCAAAATTGTGCCTGACTTTTGCTCTGTATGAATTTGGAAAGAAAAAAGGAAGGAAAGAAGGGAGAGAGAGAGAATGAGAGAGAGGAAGGGAAGGGAGGGAAGGAAGGAAGAAGGAAGGATGAAGAAAGAAAAGAAAAGATGGAAGGAAAAGGCAAGGAAGGCAAGGAAGGAAAAGAGATGGAAGAGAGAAGGAAGGAGAAACAAAAAAGGAAGAAAAAGAAAAAAGTTAAACAAGAGGAAGAAAGGAGAGAATGGAGGGAAGGAAAGAAAGAGAAAGAAAGAAAAGAAAGAAAGAAATGCAAATTGCTGAAACACTTGAGTTTTTTCAGAACTAGCCTTCTTTTCATGTTACCTGAAAGGCACAAAATGCTGCTTTGTGTGGCAGAAACCTGGTTTGTTCTAACTGCATTTCCTCCTCTTTGTCTCTTCTTTCTTTCAGCGGCCACTCCACCTAATCTGGTTGACAAACCCTGCTTAAAGCTGAAGGTTTATGTTCGACCAACAAGTAAGTAGGACCAGACGAAAGAAGGCAAAGGAAATGTGAATACTTTTTTTTCCCTCCAGGATTCAATTTTGAACCAACCTGGAGTAATGCATGAATCTGACTGTATGTTAAGTACCAACTCTCATTTTTCCTCCAGTCTTCTGCTGCACCACTCAGCTCAGAATTATCAAAAGCCATCTTTTAAAACGATGTGGTTTAAGGGTAAATAGAAATTCTTGTTTGAAAAACAAATGCCCTTTATTTTCCCTCTAGATATAAGTCTGAAGTCAGATTTACTGATAAATGGGGGAAAATACAGTGTTGCTGAAAGGACGAATGCCTTGAAAAATGAGTAAAAATAAGTGATGGCTGCAATTGGGTCTTTGTTGTATTAGCATTACAGGTAGTCCTCGACTTACAACCACAATTGAGCCCAACATTTCTGTGGATAGGTGAGACAGTTTTTAAGTGAATGTTGTCCCATTTTATGGCCTTTCTCGCCATATGTGAATAATTGCACTGGTTAAATGAGTAACACAGTTGTTAAGTGAATCTCCCCCATTGACTTTGCTTGTCAGAAGGTTGCAAAAGGTGATCCCAACATACTGCAACCGTCATAAATATGAATCAGTTGCCAAGCATCTGAATTTGGATCACATGACCTTGGAGATGTTTGCAAAGATTGTAACTGTGAAAAACGGTCATAAGTCACTTGTGTTCAGTGCCAGCATGACTTTGAATGGTCCCTAAATGAACTGTTGTAAGTCGAGGACTATCTGTACTGATCGGGGCATTATGGCCATTCATTTAGTGACTGTTCTAAGTTATGTCAGTGCTGAAAAAAAGTGATCTACACTTTTAATCGCTCTAAAAAGTGATATACCCAGCCAGTTTCTGAGAAGCAAAGTTACTTGGGGAAACCAGATTTGCTTAATAACCATGGCAAAAAAAAAAAAAAAAGAATCATAAAATGGGGTGCGGTCATGCAATAACTTTGAATGACTGTACTGCTTAATGACAAAAATTCTGGTCCCAAGCTGAGGATTATCGATATAGAAAGACTAAAACTTCATGAGATTTCAATATTCCTGCACAGAACTCTCTTGGAACCAGGTTGGGTTAGTACACCCACTTGGGTCTGGGGGATAGCAACATTAACAGTGGTAACCACAGGATTTCACTTGTGGGAGGCATTGCCTGGGTAGCAAGTGGGCAGAATCATCTCTGTGTCAGGGCTCCAAGTAACATACCCACAGCAGGCAAAAATCCAAGGCAAGTAGATTCCTCAAAGAATAGCTTTATTGGATATGCCAGATTGGCATATGCTGAAATGCACCTGCTGAAATGTCCTTGGTTCCCAAGAGAAAGTATTTTGTTTTGGCTACAAACCCCAGCTATCTGTACTCTCTTCCCCCACCCCCAAATCTCTCAGCTCCAATTGTGGTAGCCCTGAATCCTCAAAATGGCCTCCATCAAGTCAGCTTCAGGACCGACACTCTGGTCATTAAACATTCTAAGATAGACACATTTGCCTCTACAGATATGAACTTTGGATATACAGCACCGAGGAAGGGTATTTTTTCCACCTATAAACTTTTTGAATATTACCAGAGTATGTGATGTGCATTAGAGAACTTCCTCTGGGCTCCATCTTTGTTGGCCAAGAAAGGTAATTGGATTCACTATGAAGTTCCTTTCTGGTCAGCCAGAGGTAGAGCTGATCACCTCACCGGAACCACAGGGGTGTCCAATCTTGGCCACTTTTAAGACTTGTGGACTTCATCTCCCATGCTGGCTGAGGAATTCTGGAAGTTGAAGTCCACAAGTCTTAAAGTGGCCAACATTGGACAACTCCTGCCCTATAGAAGAGGAATAAATTCAGAAACCATTTAAGGCTTCAAAACTTAACCCAACAGCTATTCTGCAGTGTTAGTTGACTGTTCTGCATTGTTCTTGGTTTCCTCATGGTCCTTGCCAGTGGCAAGTTTTCTATTGCTATTCTTCAAGAAAGGAGAAGTTGATCTACATTCAGAGGGAGTCTGTGCCTGCAGCTGAAGGGAGGGGTTTCCTCCAGAGAAGTATCTAAATTCTCACTTCTAGGTAGAGGATTTTTTCCCCCTCGATTCCATCTTTTGGTGATCCTAGAGTTCAGAATTCTTATTTCAGAAATGGGATAAGATTACAGACAGTCCTCTACTTATGACCAAAGTTGAGACCATAATAAGCAAAGCGTTGGCTAAGTGAAGTACACCCAATTTCATGACCGTTTTTGTCACAGTTGTTAAGTGAATCATGAAGTCCTTAAGCGAATCCAGCTTCCCCCATTGACTTAGTTTGTCAGAAGTCAGTTAGGAAGGCCACAAATGACAAACAGATAACCTCAGGGCTCTGCAGCCGCCATAAATACATGCCTGTTACCAAGCAGCCAAATTTTGATCACATCATTGTGATCAGAGTAGCAAGGACAACGTTATAAGTCACTGTTTTCCAGTGGCATTGTAACTTCGAACAGTTGCTAAATGAATGTTTATAAGTCAAAGACTGCCTATATTGGAAGTTAAATCAGTGACAGACTTACCGCCTGCCTTCACCCAACATGCTAGCTGGGTTTGTTTTCATGTTGATTAGGGTTTGTTCTGACTTACTGTATAGGCAAACCAGTGGTGGGATTCAAATTTTTTTACTACCAGTTCTGTGGGCATGGCTTGGTGGGTGTGGCATGGCATGGCATGGCTTGGTGAGCGTGGCAAGGGAAGGATACTGCAAAACCCCCATTCTCTCCCCACCCCACTAACCTGCTTTCCAGCTCCATTCTCCTGTGCAGGGCCACCAAAGAAGACCCAGTCAATCAGCTGGGATTCAATGGGAGGCAGGAAATAGATGAGGTTGACAGGGCCTGTCAGAGGTGGCATTTGCCAGTTCTCTGAACTACTCAAAATTTCTGCTACCAGTTCTCCAGAACCTGTCAGAACCTGCTGAATACCACCTCTGAAGCAAACCCAGTTTATGGTTAGTTTATAACAGTGTAACAGAACAACAGACTTGGGAGGGACCTTGGAGGTCTTCTAGTCCAACCCCCTGCTCAAGTCATTTCAGATAAATACCTGCCCAATCTCTTCTTGAAAACCTCCAGTGACAGAGCTGTTTATGCAGTTATACTTCAAGTGCCCCACATACATGACATATCCCCAATTTTGTGGGTGTTCCTTGCAGCAGGACACATGATATCATGGCCATGAAGATGTTATAACATAAATGTTATGCTATGTATGACATACTGGTGGCTTGTAATTAGCTTGTCCCAAAGGTGCTTCTTCTTAAAGGCAAATCTGTTTGTTTTTCTTTGAAGATGTTTTGCTTTTCACCCAAGAAACTTCTTTCCTTCTGAAGACAGAACTGAAGAAGATTCTTGGATGAGAAGTGAAACATCTTCCAGGAAAAAAAAAAATCTAGTGGCCTTTTGAAAAAGCATCTTTGGGACAACCATGACCTGGATGACTAGGAATCTCCATAGACATTCTAATTACCTCGTTCCCTCAATTTACCCTATATTTGATTTTGGATAATATGGGAATGTATCTCTGGCACCTTCTCTGAGCACTTCAGAGGTAGGCCTCACTCTCTCACCTCCTGAGTTTACCCGAAAACGGAAATCTTATTCTCGGCTACTAAAACATTGCAAGAATCCGTCTTTGTCTTGTCTGCAGGGGCGGGGAACAATGGCCCTTTTATGACTTTTGTGGACTTCAATTCCCAGAATTCCTGAGCCAGCCATGGAATTCTGTGAGTTGAAGTCCACAAGTCATGAAGGGAACATTGTTCCCTATCTCTGGCCTACACAGTGTGAGTTAAAAAAAAACACAAGATAGTGTCCCCATCCCAGTCATTGCTTAGTCCTGATTACCAACAATTCAAAACCTGTTTTCAAGTAGAATGGACACTGTCTCATCCTTGCACATTTTGCCCTTGAGATTAAATTAGTGGAGGCCTTTTGACACACAGGCCTGCAAACACACACACACATACCCTTTCCGATAACTTTCACCTTTTGTTTTCTTAGCAATAGCTGAAATACTAAGCGCCAGTGTTGGCTCAAGCGGCATGCAGATTTCCACCAAATTATTATTTGATTCTAAGTTGGGGTGAAGACAAAACCATGAAAAGGAGAGAAAAAAAAAAACTTAGATGAACCCCGGGCAGTTTGGAATACCCGCTGACTTCATTGTTGGGAGTCGGGAAAGAAAGCCAATTATTTTATTTAAAATGTTACAAACAGCAACAACCTTCTGCTTTTTCTGAACAGGTGGTATTTTAAAAAGAATCAAATCATGCAGCTGTTTGGGGAAAAAAGAAAACACAAATTAATAATTTTCTCCTGTTAACATGTAATTAATGTTTGGTCACAGTTCTTCCCAGGGAGTGTGCAAATACTCAGAAATGACAGAATTGGGAAAGAGATTGCCGGGGTTCTTTTTTTTTTTTTTTGTGCTGTTTCATTTCTCTCTATGTGCATGTTTGTGTGTCTGTGTGATTTTAATTGGCTTTAAAACAAAACAAGGACTTTTTAAAAAATATGAAAGAAACCCTCGGGTTGTTTTGTTGAGGTTTTTTTTCCCTTCATGAAGCATGAAGTGTTTGTAGTGGTTTTCCACAAGGGCTTAGGGCAGGTATCCTATGGCAGTTTCTCTTTCTTTCTTTCTTTCTTTCTTTCTTTCTTTCTTTCTTTCTTTCTTTCTTTCTTTCTTTCTTTCCATCTTTCACTGCTTTCTTTGCTTCTTTCTTTTTTCTTTCTCTCATTTCTCTCTACTTTCCTTTTCTTTTTCTTTTCTTCTTTTCTTTTTCTCCTTTCTTTTTCTTTTTCTTTTTCTTTTTCTTTTTCTTTTTCTCTCTTCTTTCTCTTTCTCTTTCTCTTTTCCTTCCTTCCTTCCTTCCTTCCTTCCTTCCTTCCCTCCCTCCCTCCTTCCTTCCCTCCCTCCCTCCTTCTCATTCAGGATTTCAAGGGGACAGAGGTAACTAGAAGCCAAGCGCCTGGGAGTTCTAGTCCTGCCTTAGGTGCAAAAGTCAAGAAAGTGACTTTGGGCCAGTACTTCTCTCTCAACCCTCAGAAGAAGAAGGCCAGGACAACCTTTAAAAAAAAAAATGTGTCCGATAAAACGACAGTAAATTGTCCAGAGGCAGATGGGCAAAAAGAAGAAAAAAATAGTCCCATAGAATTGGAGGAATTCAAAGCCGGTGCCAAGATGGATTTGCATCTCCAATTTTTTTTTTTTTTTTGCTCAGTTCCTCTTCTCTCTTCTCTCTTTCCCCCCACCCCCTGCCAAATCTCTCTTCCAGGCTGTGAGTCTGCCAAAACCACCCTTAATCTAGTAATAAACTTAAGAGGAGCCGAGCTGAGGGAATGGCGTTAAAACGGCTTTGGCTGTAATTTAGCGGATTCCCTCGAAGACATTTTTGCATCGCTGGCTGATTAGGCGTCTTTTGGAAACAGGATTATTGGATCGCTATGAAACAATTGCTCTCTGACCTTCCAAGCGTCGGTGCTGACTGCCAGCCAAGGCTGGGGAGGAAGGGGGGGACATAACAAAACCTAACCTAAACAGGCAACGTCCCCGGAGATGTCCTGTTGTTACAAGTTGGCTGGCAGATCTTGAAGTTGGCTCCGTGCCATCTTGCGAAAATTGCCGCCCGCATATTTTGAAACTGAGTCTCCGTTGGGGGCCAGTGGGGTGGAAATTGGGAGCTTTTGATCTTGGCAAAAGCAGCTTGTTCGCCGGCCTGTTTTAACCCCGGACTGTTCTGCTTTCCCCGACCCAGCCACTCAGACTGGATGGCATCAAAGTGTCCCAGAGGGCAGGGTGATAGAGAAGGCAGCCAGTTTACTGAAGCGTACCATTGATTTGAATGTTCTAATTTCAGGGTTTTATTTTGTTTTTCCTGTTAGGGTCCATGAAACTATGCATACAGGTGGTCCTTGACTTATGGCCACAACGGGGATCAGAATTTCTGTTGCTAAGCATATCCTGCATGGGACTTAGCAACGGCATCTCCTTGCCCACTTTGCAAGCAATATATAGATATAGGTAGATATTGAGATAGAGAGAGAGAAGAGAGAGAGAGAGAGAGGGAGAGAAAGAGATAAGACAGGCAGGCAGACGAGAGGGAGGGAGAGAGAGAGATGATAGATGATAGACAGATAGATAGATAGATAGATAGATAGATAGATAGATAGATAGATAGA
>BLBF01000042.1:26013261-26039423 GCA_015471245.1 Laticauda colubrina | reverse complement strand
AGATAGATAGATAGATAGATAGATAGATAGATAGATAGATAGATAGATTGATTGATTACAGGTAGTCCTTAATTTACAACCAGAATTGGGACCAGAATTTGCTAAGCAAGGCAATTGTTAAATCAGTCATGCATAATTTTTTTTTTGCCATGGTTATTAAGAAAGTCACAGCAGTTAAGTGAATCACATACAGGTAGTCCTCGACTTTCAATCACAATTGAGCCCAATGTTTCTGTTGCTAAGTGAGGCATTTGTTAAATGACTTTTGCTCCATTTTACGAGCTTTCCTGCCAGAGTGGTTAAGTGAATCACTGCGGGTCGTTAAGTTAGTGACATGGTTGTTAAGTGAATCTGGCTTCCCCCTTAATTTTTTTCTTGTCAGATGGTCACAAAAGGGGATCACAGGATCCCGGGATAAAGCAACGGTCATAAATATAAACCAGTTGCCAAGTGTCTGAATTTTGATCACATGATTATGGAGATGCTGCAAGGTTTGTAAATGTGGAAAACGATCATACATCACTTTTTTCAGTGCCGTTGTAACTCTGAATGGTCTCTAAATGAACTGTTGTAAATTGAGGACTACCTGTAGTCATTAAGTGAATCCATCTTCCCCACTGATGTCGCATGTCAGAGGCTGCTGAGAAGGTCGGCAATGGCACACAAACCCAACCCACTCCGGTCCAGGGAAAAATCTCTCTACACAGAACCAGTCTCTGGTGCCCCAAAATTTGAGGGCTGCTGGTATAAGGTCTCCTGCCTGAGCAGGGGGTTGGACTAGAAGATCTCCAAGGTCCCTTCCAACTCTGTTATTCTCCCCATTTTGGTGGGAGTTTCAGTTTTTTTTTTTCTTGATGGTCCCTTGATTAATGCATTGCTTTCTAACTTGATTGTGAGAGTGACTTGAGTATTGCTTTCTGTCTGATTGTGGAGAGTGCCAACCACGAACACCAAACAGCAGTCAGAAGATACGATGGAAATTCTTTAATCTCACGGGCAGACACAACTATAGTTTCATCTGGGAAATTGTGAGTAGACTAAGCTAAATCCGAAAACATTAGGGAATTCCTGAAAGCTTGGCATTCAGACAAATCAGCCATCAATGGACGCATAGAGATAAACTATATTTACAAACCATTCAAAGGAGACAATAAAAAGGCTTAGAAGGAAACAAAACAGACCATAGACACATCCTCTTCAGCAGCCAACACCCCAGATAAGCAGGGATTAACACCAGACAAACAATCAAACAGGAGACAATACTCCAATCAAGGAATTACCAAGGAGAAAACCACACCCCCCACAAAAACCAGCAGGGCAAGCTACTGTATATAAACAGGGAGCAAGCCCCATACTCAGCTGGCACTGATGATGTTACCTAGGTGAGTAATGAGATGTGCTGGCTGGGGAATTCTGGGAGTTGAAGTCCAGATATTCAGTCAAATGTGAATGATTGGATATGATGATTGTTCTATGCTTGGTAGACACGCTTTACGTTTTCCCATTATGCTTTTTGTTCTTTTGCCCTTGGTTGCTTGTTAAAATCATCTGCCTCTTTCTATCCATCACGCCAAGCAACAGAGGCATAAGAGATGGTTGGAGATCTTGAGAGTTAGAAAAGGAAGTGTCAACCCTGAAATGAACCTGGCTGAGGCCATCTTCAGGGTTGCCACACAACAGAGGGAGGGGGAAAAAAATCTAGAGTTTTGAAGCCAAAACAGTAATGTTTTCCTGTGGGAACCAAGGACATTATCACCAGTGGCTGGTCAGAGGAGGAGTGAAGTAACCATGCAACCAGCCAGCACCTTGATTGGACAGCGTGGCCACTGACTTGGGGGGAAAGAGGAAACTTTTATCTTTTAATTAGGTGGTGGAACGAGGATGGCAGGAAAGGCTGGACATGTCCTTCTGTAACGAGAACTGCCGCCAATGCAGCCATGAAGCTTGAAAAAATGAGCAGATACACCAGTCCGGTGAATCCAGCTATGTTTCTACATCTCACTGTGGTGCTCCTGCCCATTGGCATGTTCTTCACAGCTTTGTTTATGATTCACCAAGTATACCCGGTACATTTACAAAGAACTTCTCATCTCTCTAGTAGCATCATGGGCTTTGGAGTTCTCTTCTTATTGCTGTGGATTGGGATATATGTATGACAGTATTTTGGAGCTATTTCAGGTTCCAGCAGCCTTTCTGCAGCTCCTTTTTATTTTTTTATTGAACAGTGTGGCTTATCACAGTTTTGGACTGTAATTCAAACGTGAGAATTCTAACTTCAGATCAATAAAGCTGAATCTGTGATAAAAATTATTTTAAAAAATAGGTGAAAGCTGCGGGAACTTTCAGATAACAGATAATCATAGTTGGAAGGGACCTTGTAGGTCATCTAGTCCAACCCCCCACCCAAGTAGGAGACCCTACACCATTTCTGACAGAGGGCAGTCCAGTCTCTTCTTTAAGGTCTCAAGTGATGACCCTTCCACAACTTCCGAGGGCAACTTCTGTTCCATTGGTTGATTGTTCTCACTGTCAGAAAGTTTCTCCTTATTTCCGGGTTAAATCTCACCTTGGTCAGTTTCCATCCATTATTCCTTGTCTGGCCTACAGGCGATTGAAACCCTTCCTCTCTGTGACAGCCCCTCAAATATTGGAAATATCCTGTCTCCTCTGCTCCTTCTCTTCACTAGACTAGTCATGTCCAGTTCCTATAACCGTTCTTCATATGCCTTCGTCTCCAGTCCCCTAATCATCCTGGTTGCTCTTCTCTATGCTTTTTCTAGAGCCTCAACATCTTTTTTATAATGTGGTGACCAAAACTGGATGCAACCAGGGGTGGAATTCTACCAGTTCGCACCCATTCACTAGAACTGGTTGTTAATATTCTAAGCAGTTTGGAGGATAAGTTGTTAGAAGAAATTACTGGCCTAATCCTGTAAGGAAGGCAGGAAGGAAACATTCTGGTGTTGCTTACAGAAACTGCTTCTCCTCTCTGTTAACCCTTATTACATTCTTGGCAGGACTGGACTTTTTGTCTCAGGAACTTTTCTGGAGTTTTTTCACCTTCCTTTGCTGGTACTTTGCTTCTGTGGGGTGACCATTCAAAGTTACAATGGCACTGAAAAAAGTGACTTATGACCCTTTTTCACATGACTGTTGCAGCATTCCCACAGTCATGAAAGGCCAGGCGAGGAGATGCGTGACTTGATATGAGTGATATTGAGTTGGCTACATCCAGCTAATAACATGACCTCCAAGCCACGTCCACCCAGTCACATGCCACCAAGCCACACCCACCACCTAAGTCACAGAACCAGTTGTTAAAATCTTGAATCCAACCCCTGGATGCAGTACTCCAGGTGTGGTCTTACTAAGGCTTTCAGAGTCACTTTTCCACCAGTTGTGCCAATAGGATGTATCCAATAAATTGTTCTTTGAGGAACTTGCCTGCAGAGTTCTGTTATGGGTGAATTACTTGGAATGCTGATAGGCAGTGGGTTTCTCTGGAACAACAACAACAAAATCCAACTTTTTCTTTTTCTTTCCTTTCTCCCCACAGACGATTCCCTCTATGAATCGCCAGAGCCCATTTTCACCAGCAATAATTCCTGCTGCAGTTTCACCGTTCCCGATGCCTTCTTCGTGGTGGTGCCGATGTTTTGGACTATCCTCGCTTCCTAGCCCCCGGCAGAATGGCAGACGAGAAAAAGGGGGGGGGTTTCTTTTACAGCGGCAGCTGCAAAAATCAAGGGGAGGGGGGAAAAACCATATCAGAGGAAAGAATGAGAGGAAGAAGAGGAGTGAACAAGGGGGTGTTTGTTACCAGATCAGAAATGATACACTTGGGGAGGGGGGGCGTTGCAAGGATTTTGATCTCTGGTCTCTGCCAACATCAGGCAAAGAAGGGACCCTGGTCTTTGCCTTTGTGTCTCCTGAAAAAAGCACCCGAAACTGAGCCAACCCTGCCCCCCACATGTCTGATACAGTACAGAGGAAGGGGAGGGGGAAGGCTCAATTTTTTAAAAAAGAACAACCTGTGACATGGGGAACTGAGCTGGTTTTATATTTCAAAAAAATCTTCCACAGACCTCTATCAAGCCAGCTAGTGTAAAAACACCCTCCACCTCTTTAGATTAATTCCCCCTGTGGAGTTTTTCTTTTTTAAACTCTCTAGACCAAATATAGTCTTTTTTTTCCCCTTATTTTTCTCAGCTTAACCTTTTCTGGTTTGTTTAGGGGTATTTTGGAGGGTATGTGCGTGTGTGCGTGTGTGTATTCTAGACTTTTTTCCACAACTGGAATTCAAAAAAGAGACATCACAATGGGGGTGGTTGGGAGAAACCAAAAAAGGACCCTCTGCGTTGGTGTCTCTTTTTGTTTTGTTTTGTTCTGTTTTTGGAGAAGGGATGGGTGGGTTTGAAGGACATCCTTTACATTCCCTTTGATGTGGGTTTTTTATTTCCTTCTTTTTGGCTTGAATATGACGATACAGCAGGCGAAAGGAACATGAACCTCTCGCAGTGACCAAATTATGTTTTGTGATGGTGGAAACCGCTTAATGAAGAGAGCCACCAACTGTAACAAAAAATCTTCAAAAACAAAAAACCTTGAGGACTAGAATACTGTTATGCCAAAACCTGTTACTCCTCCAGATTTCTTTGTGTCATGTTCCATGGGTATCGCAGGCTCACTGCCACTTCGGAAAAGAAAAGGAAATAAAAAGAAAGGAAAGGAAAGGAAAGAAAAAGAAGAAAAAGAAGAAGAAAAATATATTGATAAAAGAGCATCTCAACACTTCTGGGCATTTCCTTCCTCGATTTCTCCAAGAAAGACTGTGGAAGATGGGTGCCCTCAAGACGAATCGAAACTCTGGACTGTATTCTGTGTGTGTTCAAGGGGGGGGGGGGGGGGGGGTTGTCTGAACAGAAGGATGATTTACGCAGGTCTAAAACTGGGAAAGTGTAATTTGTAAATCTTGCTTTTTTTTCTGTTCATAAAGAAAGCTCGGGTTTGGGAGGGAGGGCGGCTGGGAGGGGGGAGGAGAAACCAGCACAATGCAACTGAAGAGGCAACATCCCCCATGTGGCCTGTAGTAGCTTGAGGGGTGCTGAGCTGCCGAGTTCCAAAATGGTGGATGTTTTGGCTTGGTACCTCCCTGCAGACGAAATGTCCTGAATGACCAATTTCCATACTTAAAAAAACAAAACAAAACAAAACAAAACCAAGCATTGGCTTGGGGGCTTGTAATGCATTTATTCCCCACCTTGCCATTCTTTGGTGAGAAGGTGGATCAGCAGAAAATGGATCCCGGGTGATTCTGAGCCAAGCCTGAAGTAAATCCCGTTTTGGGTTGCTTGGCTTGGAAATCTCTAAAGCAAACAAAATGGGGGATTTTACTTGGCTGTCCTGAATCTCCCTTGTTCCTTCCCTCAGTCCCTTTCCTCTGTGGTGTCTACCTTTCTGCATGTGTGGACATCAACTCCCAGAATTCCCCAGCCAGCTGTGCTGGCTGGGGAATTCTGGGAGTTGAAGTCCACACGTCTTCAAGTGGCTGAGGTTGTGAAACTGCTCTAAAACTTAAACCCAACTCCTTTCTTCCTCCTGACCAACCCTGAACTTATCTAACTTATCTAACCAGGGTAGCAGAAGACGATGTAAAGGGGGCTTATAAATGCAACACTGGTAGTCTTTGATTTACAACCAGTTGCTTACTGACTATTCAAAGTTATGACAGGGCTCCAAAGTTAAAATAACCCACTTCCAAAGTTCCAATATCTCCCCCCCCATCCCTGTCCCACAGTCATTTCAGGTATTCAGCATCTGGCTTGCATTTACAACCGTTGGCAGCACATGACCGCAATTTTACGTTGTTTCGTCGTTCTTCCAGAAACATACGCCCCGTAGTGAACAATGACTCTGCTTTATTTAAAAAAAAAAAGATTGTCAAAATCACACAATGACCCGCTTTATGATGGTCGTAACTTACAACCAACATTGTAAGGCTCAATTACGGCCCATAACCTGAGGATTACCGGTATATGAAATGAAGGAAGGAAGAGAAGGAATGAGTTTATAGGGACAAATCCATTTGATTTTAGAAGTGGAAAGATTTGGATAAGAGGTGTGATCTTGCAGCTAGACTCTGCAGTGGTTTGGTTTACACATTGCACTAAGGCACCTCTTGTTTCATCATGCTTAATTTGATAAGCTACAGTGGCCTAACTCAAGGGTCTTCAAACTTGGCAAGTTTAAGACTTGTAGACTTCATCTCCCAGAATTCCTGAGCTAACATGACTGGAGGAGGAATTCTGGGAGTTGAAGTCCACAAGTCTTAAAGCTGTCAAGTTTGAAGACCCCTTGCCTAACTTCATAAATGGCACTAAGCCCACAAACTGGAATTTCTGACCTCGCAAGACCACAACAAACAAATAGCATTACAACTTAACCAGCTAAGCTGGCTGGAGAATTTTGGGGGTTGAAGTCCACAAGTCTTAAAGTTGCTAAGTTTGGGGACCCATGGCCTAGATAGTATGTGATTGAAATCACTGCACTTCACAAGACCCCATTCGCCAAAGCTCCAGTTTCTGATCCAAGATTGGATGAGGCACATAAATCCTTGTGGTTGGCAGGCTGTGTGAAGCACCTGGATTGAGTAGGCTTTTTGGGATACTGCCCTATCCCATAGATATTTTGGCTTAGCCTGTCCCACAGATATTTCCCCTTTGGAACACCACCATTAATTGTGTAATGAACTGCAGCCGACTTGGATCCAAACCTGGTTTATTTGCCCCTTTGCCCAAATTCAGAGGTAGGATTTGCAAGGGCACAGCTGCAGCCTGATGAGACTTTTTGCTGATGTTGGTTTCTGCTGTTTCACACAAAATAGGGAAATTTTGTCAATTGCTTAAGCTCTGCTGCAAGTCACGCAATTGGGAGGAAGGGTACTCAGAATAGTAAGGTCAGCTAGTCACAACCATTCATTTGCAACCACATTGAAAAAAAAAGTCGTAAAACAGATCCTTGCTCTTATGACAATGCAGCATTCTCACGGTTACTTGATCAACACTTGGGTGTTTGGCAACTGGCATATATTTATGACAGTTACGGTGTCCCAGGGGATCACGAGATTGCCATTAGCAATCTTCCCAGCTGGTTTCCGATAAGCCAAGCAACAGGGGAAGCCAGTTTCACTTAATGACCAGGTGATTTGCTTAAGGGCCACAATAATCCACCGTTCTGGTTACACGTTGGGAAAAGCTAGATTTGCCCAAAGACTGCGTGATTCACTTAACAACTATGACAGTGGCCATAAAAACAGATGCAACTCACTTTTCAACCACCTTACTTAGTAACAGAAATTTTGTCTCGTGCTCATATGTTGAGGGCTTGCCTGCACAACCCATGATATCTCTAGAATGAGATATTTTTAGAAGGTTTCTGTTTAAATTCTCTGCAATTCCAGGCTGGATTTTGGCCCAGTTCCAAATTCAGTCTTTTTTTTTTTTCTTTTTCCTCCAGCAATTTTGGACTTGTTCTGTTCTGGGGTTGGAGATTTTATCTGCTGATGAACAGAGCCTTGACTTCCTTTGTAGTACAGGTAGTCCTCAATTTACAACCGCAATTGAACCCAAAATAGTCATTGCTAAGCAAGGCAAGTATTAAAAGAGTTGCCCCATTTTATGACCTTCTTTTGGCCACCATTGTTAAGCATATTGCCACAGTTGTTAAGTGAATCATGCAGTTGTTAAACAAACCTGTCTTCCCACCCCCAATGTTGATCACGTGATCCCAGGATAATATAACTTGTCATAAATACATTGTAAACTGCCCAGTCCCTCTCTGAGGAAATGGACAGTTTAGAAATATGAAATTTAAATAAGTAAGTAAAAAAAATACATGTAAATTGCCTAGCACTGGAATTTTGATTATATGATCATGCTGCAACGGTCGTAAGTGTGAAAACTGGTCATAAGCCATTTTTTTCTGTGCCATCATAACTTCAGTCAGTAAACAAGTGGTTGTAAGTCGAGGACTACCTGTATTAATTTCACTGATTTTCCCCCCTCTCACCAGAGGTGGTCTTCAGCAGATTCTGGCCAGTTCTGGAGAACCGGTAGTGGAAATTTTGATTAGTTCAGAGAACCAGCAAATACCACCTGACTGGTGGTATCACCTACAGATTTTGCAGTATCCTCCTGCTACACCCACCAAGCCACACCCACAGAACTGGTAGTAAAAAAGTTTGAATTCCACCTCTGCACCCTCACCCAACAGAGGTTCATTGGGAGGGGAAATGGTGCCTTATCAGAGATGCCCTTAAAATAAGGCTATCCAAACCTGGCAAATTAAAGACTTGTGCGCTTCAGCTCCCAGAATTCCTCAGCCAGCCATGCTGCCTGAGGAATTCTGGGAATCGAAGTCCACAAGACTTAAAAAGTAGCCACGGTTGGAGACCCCTGCCTTAAAAGATACTCTGAGGATGCGACTGGACCTTTCTGGGTTGGAAACAGGGAATATTTTCTCCGTAAAGCAAGCTGTGACCGTATTGTCTCACCAGGGCCTTCAAAAAAGCCAGCCGCCATTTTTGTGGCTGAAGATCTACCTACGCAGTTGCTGTTGTCCTCTTGAAAGCAGAATTTCCTTGGGCAGTGACCACTCTGGGCTGGGCTCACAACCTCCTTGCCTTCCCACCCACCCAACCCCATCCCAGCCCTCTGTTCTCCTTTTCCAATGGCAGCAGGTTTTAGAAACGTTGCAAATGATGGTTTGGTGCATTGCCCAATGTTCCCCACCATACACTGGGGGGAGGGGGGGGTAGTGTTGCCCATGGGACCAAGTCAAGAAAGAGAAATTTCCTTCTGTAGTTGCTAAGGTTGTGTGCTCGGTGTTGGCTTGGTCCAGGTTTTGCCGACCGCAGGTGTGAAGTATACAAAGCTATAAAAATTCATTAAAAGGAAATGTCAGCAGGTATTACAGGTAGTCCTCGACTTACATTCATTTGTTTAGTGGCCGTTCAAAGTTAACGGCGCTGAAAAAAGTGACCTACAACCGGTCTTCACAGTGATGGCCGCTGCAGCCATCTCCATGGTCATGTGATCAAAATTCAGTTGCTGGCAACCGGCCTGTATTTATGATGGTTGCATTGTCCCCTGGGATCATGCAATCATCATTTTCTAACCTTCCCAGCTGGCTTTTGACAATCAAAGTCAATACGGGGAAACCAGGTTCACTTAATGACCGTGCTGAATAAGTGCAGCTATTCGCTGAACCAGTGTGGCCAAAAGGTCGTAAAATGTGGCAAACTCACTCAACAAGGGTTTCTCTATACTTAGGCTATGAAAATTTTAGGCTTCGCTCTGGTCGTAAGTCGAGGACTAATGGTAGCACCTCGGAGATAAATAGAAAAGGGCTGAATTTCACTGGTTTGTTTCATTGTCGTGGCCAAGGAAGGAAAGGGGACCACAAGGAAGGCCATTCATGATTCCTTCCGAAAACTTTCACTTCTGCCTTCCTTCCAGCCAAGGATTCTGGAACCCACTCTGGGAACTGAAGTGCAAATTCTCCTTTCATACGACTGTATATTCACACCTGACAATCTTTCTGTGGATGTTTTTAATTTTTTTTTCCGTTTTCCAACTCTCAGCAGACATCTATAAAACAACAGCACACCAATTTTACTCTGTCTCGGTGTGCTGCGGGACTAAGTTGGAACAGTTGTTATATTTCTGTACATATTGCCATCAGGCATAATACTGTGATTATGAATTATTATTATTATTACTATTTTTAATGCATTTGCTGAAAATGAATGAGTTGGATTGGGTTTTTTTATCTTTTTTTTTATTTCCTGAGGGAGTGGGGAGGTATTCCTGTTGATTTTTTAGAAAGGGGTAAAAAAAAATTAGAAATGTAATGTTTTCCTGTTTCCCGCTGTACTTTAAAAAAGCAAAACAAAACCTTGAATTAACATTTTGACTATTCAAGGACTGTTTTCATATTCTCTGAAACTGCTTTCTAAATTTTCCCTGCTCATATTTTCTATCTGGATTAACTGGCATGTCTTCAAATCAGCCATTTTATTCACAACAACAAAACAACAACAATAATAATACAGGTTTCAATTACCTGTCATCCTTATGGAATTCTGGGAGTTGAAGTCCACGTATCTTTAAATTGCCAAGTTTTTGAGAAAATGTTTTCAACTCATGTACAACTACATGGGCCTACAAATTGGAGGAGTGGGAAACACAATTTCCCAGCATTATATGTCATCTTTTTGCAATGGAGTGCACTCGGATGGGTCTAGAGCAGAGGGTCTCCAAACTTGGAGACTTTTTCAAACTTGTGGACTTAAACTCCCAGAATTCCCCAGCCAGAATGCAGAACTCTGGGAGTTGAAGTCCACCCCTCTTCAAGTTGCCTAGTTTGGAAAACACTGGTCTAGAGATTGGGTTTCCTTAGAATCAGTATGGCCCAGTGGTGGACAGTCTTGGTGTTTGAGGTGAATACTTCCAATAATAACATCTAGAAACTCCCACATCTTGTGGAATGCTGTCTGATGGGGGGAGTCAATAGGGGTACATAACATTCAATAAGTGGTATTATAAAGTCAGACCACCAGAAGTTGCAAGACATTAACAGAAGCTCAACAGATATCAGAACTGGCCTTTGCTAGCCTGAGGACTTTTGGAGTGTGTGGAGCCAAGCATTAGCCTTTCCTTGGCCAGTAGGACCTTCAGAACCAGGTGTCGCATTTAAAGCCCCCAATGGGATTCTGGGAAAGCAATGAAAAGGGTGACCAGGCTTCTCTTGATTCATGGCCCTGAGCTTCCTTCTGGCTAGTCTGGCTTGTCAGATAATTTCTGTCTCTTCTCCAGTGCTGGATAGCAGGCTAATCAATCTTGATGTTGAAAGGCAGATGAATTAGTAGCTGGAAAGAAACTACTCACTGCTGGTTTTATTTTCATTCCAACAGGAAGGACAGCCAACTGTTGAATAAGGACATGCAGTTCCTTTCTCTACTAACTTCTAATCCTGGCACAAAGAGATACCTCCGCCTCTCTCTTCCTCCACCCTCTTTTCTTCCTCTTTCACCTCCTTCATCCCTCCTTCATCCTCTATCTTCCTCCTCCTCCATTGTCTCTTCCTACTCCTCCATCCTCCCTTCTTCCTCCTCCTCTTCCTCCTTCCTCCTCTCTTCCACCTCTTCCTTTTCCTCCATCCTCTTTTTCCTATCTTCCTCTTCTTCATGCTCTCTTTTTCCTTCCTTCTTTCTTCTCTTCCTCCCTCATCCTCTGTTCTTCCTCTACTCTTTCTCTTCCTTCTCCTCCTCTATCTTCTCTTCGTCCTCTACCTGCACCTCCTTCTCCTCTTTGTCTCCTCTTCCTTCTCCATACTTTCTTCTTCCTCCATCCTCTTTCTCCTCGACATGAATAAACCAATGATATGAAAAAGAAAGGAAAAAAAATAGAAGAATGGGTGTGATCATTCAGAATTATTTGTGAAGAACACAGTTGTGAAGAAAGCATGCAGGCAGGTGGGGGAAAATCACGTCAGCTCTCCAAAGGGGGGAAGAAGAGCTGCTGAAGATCAACAGAAAAGGGATCCAGGAGGGGTGGGATTCAAATTTTTTAACAACCAGTTCTGTGGGCGTGGTTTAGTTGGTGGGCGTGGCTTGGCAGTCATGTGACTGACTTGGTGTGACTAAGTCAACATCACTCACATTGAGGCATGCATCTCCTCGCCTGGCCTCTCATGACTGTGGGGATGCTGCAACAGTTGTAAGTGTGAAAAATGGTCATAAGTCACTTTTTCAGTGCTATTGTAACTTTGGTCACTTCACACAAGCAAAGTACCAGCAAAGGAGGGGAAAAAAACTCCAGAGAAGTTCCTGAGACAGGAAGTCTAGTCCTGCCAAAAATGTAAAAAGGGTTAATGGAGAGGCAGTTTCTGTAAGCAACACCAGAATGTTTCCTTCCTGCCTTCCTTACAGGATTAGGCCAGTAATTTCTTCTAACAACCGGTTCTCCAAACTGCTTAGAAAGTTAACAACCGGTTCTAGCGAATAGGTGCGAACTGTAGAATTCCACCCCTGGATCCAGGACTCCGGGTCAAGAAAACGATGTATGAAAACATCTCAGGCGCTCCCCTTCACACAGATAAAGGGAGGGAGCACTTTCAAATGTGCTCATTTGCTGTTACAACAATAGTAGTCTTGACCTACATGACAGTGGTTTCTTAGACTGGCCTACTGTGTAGGGCTCACAACAACAACAAGAAAAAATAGTTTGGATCTTAAGCACAGAAGCTTCCAAATACCTAACGAACCATAAACCTCAGGGTACTACCATCTATCAACAAAGGGAGAATAAATAGATCACAACGAAATGCATGCCAATACTCCATACACTATTAGAATATCTAAAAGATCTCCTAGAAATGTAATTGAAATTAGCTTAATGGTAATCATAGAGGCAATAAGCAGCTTACAACTAGAAACACACAACGCTGGCCTAGTAATGTCTTTTTCCTGCCTTTTTATACCCCCCCCCATTCATTTCATCCCCAGCCCACAAGGGACACAGCCTTAAATCATCCTTAGCTGCACCAGGGTGAAAGTGGTGTTTTCCTCTTAATACAACGGCATTCAACGGCAGCTATAAGATGTGTACAATTTGTGGCATTTATCTGCCATTATGTTAGAGGCAAAGGCAGGGAACCTGTACTATATGGGATTAGAGCAGCACTTAGCATCCGTCTGGGGCTGATATAATGATATCTGATATCTCTTCTGCAGTCCTCCCAAAGCAGGCCTCTCGGCTTCCTTCCGCTCTGTTTCTTCCTAAATAACCGATCCCATTAGTGAATGGCAAAATATACAGGCAGTCCTTGTTTAGTGACTGCCTCACTTAGCGACCATTTGTAGTTACCACGGTGACTTTTGTGCCTCTGTAAAAGCAAACAAAAGCTGAAATCCTAACCACAGTTGTGCATCCTTTTTTTCCAAAAAATTATTACAAAAAAAAAGATTCATTATAAAAAAAAAATAAAAGGAAAAAAGGGGGGGGGGGGGGGGAAGTGGTGACTTCTGGTTATTTTTTAGTGCAGTAAAATGCAAAATAAACGAATAAACCCAGTCCCTCAACTTTTTGCTTTACATCACACAACATTTCTATTTCTAAAATAACAAATTCATTCTAATCGTTGAAACCTAGAATCAAAGTTTCATTCCCTGCCCCCCAGTTTCAAGCCAAAAGTCCAGAAGTTACTTCCTAGCAGAAACAAAACTAGCAAATTTCTTTTTCTTAATTAAAATATTTTTGCCATCTTTCCTAGCTCCATTTCCTTACAGCTGTGTGTTCATTTAAGTGACTGCTTCGCTGAATCCCCAACTTGCTGGTTTCAGTTGTCGCTAAATGTGGACGACCTGTAATGCTAAGCAGTTCAGCCAGTTCTAGCATGTTTCAATGTAATTATTTTTATTCATTTGGAACAGAGGTGTCAAACTCAAGGCCCGCAGGCCACAACTGGCCCATGGGGTGGTTAGATCTGGCCCTGAAAACAACGGACCAGCCCGTGGTGCAGTGGTGGGATTCAAAATTTTTTACTACTGGTTCTGTGGGTATGGCTTGGTGGGCGTGGCAGGGAAGGATACTGCAAAATCCCCATTCCCTCCCCATCCCACTAACCTGCTTTCCAGCTCCGTTCTCCTGTGCAGGGCAACCAAAGAAGACCCAGCCAATCAGCTGGGACTCAATGGGAGGCAGAGAATAGATGGGGGCGGAGCCAGTCAGAGGGGGGATTTGCCAGTTCTCCCAATGACTCAAAATTTCCCCTATCGGTTCTCCAGAACCGATCAGAACCTGCTGAATACCACCTCTGTCCCCCAGGTTCCCTTTTTGCTGGCAGAGGGCTGCAGGAAGCCGTCATGGCTGAAAACAGAGCCTCAGTGAGTGAAGTCGAGCTGGCCACTCCTACCCCAGCCACACAACCACCTGGCCTGTGCCACACCTGGTCCCCCGAGGTCAAACAAAACCCTGATGCGGCCAATGAAACTGAGTTTGACACCCCTGATTTAGCACCAGGCTGAAATAGCCCAAAAGCCAAACTGCCTCCCATCCATTTCCTACTGAACTGCTTACGGAGGAATCTGTAGGTCAAGGAAAGGCATCCAAAATTAGAAAAAGAAAAGAAATTCTAAATAACAGTACAGGTAGTCCTCAACTTACAACAGTTTGTTTGCTGACCGTTTGTAGTTACAATGGCACTGAAAAAAATGACATGACCATTTTTCACACTTTTGGCTATTGCAGCATCCCTGTGGTCATGTGATTTAAATTTGGATGCTTGACAACTGGTTCATATTTATGACGGTTGCAGTGTCCCAGGGTCATGTGATCCCCTTTTGCAACCTTCTGACCAGCACAGTCCATGGGAAAGCTGGATTCACTTAACAACCGAGTTACTAACTTAACAGCTGCAAGTGAGCCACTTAACAAAGGTGGCAAGAAAAGTTGTAAAATGGGGCCTGTTCCGACCGGAAAAACGTGAGGTAGACCGGGTTCCAACAGTAAAAGTCTTTATTTCAACAGTTAAGTGAAAACGGAACAGTTTGGCTCTTGCCGCGGCAGCCTTTATATACGGCTTGCCGGCCGGCTTGTAGCCAATGACGGTTACTTGGTTTTGCCGCCTTTTGGCAGCTCTTTTGGATTGGTTCCTAGTGAACCAATCCCTATGCCGGCTTTTCTAGCCAATCACAATCGAGGATTTGGAGTAAACTATTTTATACAGAACACCCCTCCCCCCTTGGTTTAGTCCTACGTGGTGACGTAGTCGCGCAGGTAGGTGGGGCTTCTTCTGATTCTACTGGACTTGCGCGGTTCATTTTCGCTGGAGACTTCAACCGGTTCGGATGGGGTTGCTGTCTCTCCGGCTCTTTTCCATGGAACTGCCTGGAAGGGTGAGTCGGCCATTTTGCTACCGCTTGAGTTTCTCAGGCCGGTGGTTTTGCCGCTCCCTCCTGGCTTCTCCGGGCAGGTCGAGCTGGCTTGGCTGGCCCCTTCATCTGGATTATTTTCGCAAGTCTCATCTAACCATAAGTTTCCTTTTTGCTCTTTTTGATTGGTTAGATGTTCTGGGTTTATTTTTAAAAGTTCTTTATTATTTTCTTATATTTCCCCCCCCCCCTTGGTTTTGTTTTCGTCAATTTTTATTTTTTGTGGTTGTGCGTTTGTATTTCTTTCAATGTTTAGGGAACGAAGCTGGTCTATGTGCCGCTTCCATTCCCTGCCATCGTCTACGGTTAGTCGGTAGGACTGGGGGCCTGTGAGTTGTGTGATTGTGGCTGGAAGCCATAGGGGGTCCCCGGTAAAAATTTTTGCGTAGACTAGGTCACTGATTTCAAATGTTCGGCAACGGCTGGAGGAGTCGGGGGGTCTTTCCAACGTGTAATTTGGGTGCAACCTGTCTAATTGCGACCTAAGTTTTCTTCCCATTAATAATTCCGCTGGGCTTTTGTTGGTTACAGTGCTGGGTGTGATATGTTGGAGGGTGAGTAGACGGTTGATTTTTATCCTGGACCATTTTCTCTAAACCCTCTTTGGTAAACCTGACCATTCTCTCCGCCCTACCATTTGCTGCTGGGTGGGCCGACGCGGTCAGTGCATGGCGTATACCTAGGGAGGCTAGGTATTGTTCAAATTGGATGGCCATCAATTGTGGCCCGTTGTCGGACACTAGGACGTCCGGCAATCCATGGGTTGCAAAAAGTTTGTTAAGTTGTTTAATGACCGTCTCGGTTGTCGTAGATGACATTACTACAACCTCCAGCCAATTTGAGTATGCATCTACAACAATTAAAAAGGTATGCCCCCTAGTAGGACCCGCGAAATCAATGTGGATCCGAGACCAGGGGCCTCGTGGGGTCTCCCAGTCCCTTATGGGTGCTTGTGGTGGGAAAGGTCTGGTTTTCTGGCATTTAGTGCAAGTGGCAACCCAATATTCAATATCTTTATCTAGACCAGGCCACCAGACATAGCTTCTAGCGAGGCTTTTCATTTTTACGATACCAGGGTGGCCTTCGTGAAGCATACCCAACTCCCTAGTCTGTAGTTTAGGAGGGATTACTACCCGATCACTCCACAATAAACAACCTTTTTGAATTGAGAGTTCGGTTTGTCTGGTCCGGAAAGGTTTAAAAGTTTTCAGTTTTTTGGTTTTCCGGCCAGCCTTTACCTACCCAGTTTAATATGCGGGCAGTCACTGGGTCCTTTGCGGTAGCTCTGGCAACATCGTTTGCAGATATTGGTAGTTCGGGGCATGTTTCTATTTGCAGGGTGGTCATTGTTGGTGCTGGGTCTTCCTCCGTCATCGGCAGCGGTGCTCTGGTTTATGCGTCTGCATGGGAGATTTGCTTCCCGGGTCGATGTGTCAATGTGTAAGAGTATGCTGCAAGGAATTCTGACCATCTAGTCATCCGCGGGGATAAAATGTTCGGTGTAGGCTAGTTTCCCGCTAGAATTCCTAGCAACGGTTTATGGTCCGTTACAATCAAAAATGTTCTTCCATAAAGGTATTCGTGAAAATGTTTCACTCCGGCGACCATTGCCAGGGCTTCTCTGTCTAGTTGACTATAGTTACGTTCTGTTTTAGACAGAGTCTTTGAGTAATAAGCAACGGGTGCCTCTCTCCCATCTGGCAATTGGTGGCTCAGGATGGCACCGACTCCAAACGGTGAGGCGTCGCAGGTTACCGTCAATGGAAGTGTGTTACTAAACTGGATAAGAACGGTGTTTGATGTTAATAATTTTTTTATTTTCTGGAATGCTTTTTGCTCTCTATGACCCCAAGTCCAATTAGTTTTCTTATCCAGCAAACAGTGTAATGGTTCCGCTATTGTTGCTTTGTGGGGAAGGAATACGTTATAGAAATTTATTAGACCCCAAAATGCCTGCAATTCCATTTTGATTTTTGTCTGTGGTGCGTCTTTAATGGCTTTGACTTTTTTTTCAGTAGGGTGTATACCCTCTCCGTCAAGTAAGTAGCCCAGAAATTCGACGCGATCAGTCATTAAGCAGCATTTTTCTTTTTTAACTTTCAGACCGGATTCTCTAAATTTTGTTAGTACATTTCTTAGTCTTTTTTCGAGTTGGATCGTATCTTTAGCCGAAATCAGGATGTCGTCAAAATATGGTACGAACCCTTTTATTCCATTTAATAGGTGGTCCATGAGGCTTTGGAAAACGCCTGGGGCCATACTCACTCCAAACTGAAGTCTGTTACACTTGAATGCCCCTTTGTGAGTCACTATTGTCTGTGCTTCGGCCGTTAAGGGGTCTACTGGAAGCTGTTGGTAAGCTTGTGCTAGATCCAGTTTAGCAAAAAAATTTCCTCCCCCAAGTGAGTGTAGCAAATGTTGTACAACTGGCACCGGGTATGCGCTTTGTTGCAGCGCATGGTTCAGGGTAGCCTTGTAGTCTCCGCAGATGCGTACCGACCCGTCAGGTTTAACCGGTGTTACAATTGGCGTCTCCCATTTAGCATGGTCAACAGGTTCCAAAACCCCTTGGTCAATTAATTTATTCAATTGCTCCTCTATTTTTGCTTTTAATGCAAAGGGAACTCGTCTGGCCTTTAATCTTCTAGGGGCTACCTGGGGGTCTAAGCTAAAGGAAATTGGGGTCCCCCGATACCTGCCTAGGGAGCCATCGAAAACGTTCTGGAACTCGTGGATCAGGTTTTCTTCCCAGTCGGTTGCAGCCACTCGGTCTACTCCGGTCATTCCGATGCCCAATGGTGCGAACCATTCGATGCCCAGGAGGCTGGGTTGGTCGACTATTGTCAGAGGCAGGACTTCAACATGCTGCTTGTAAGAGACTCGGAAATGTCCTAGACCTACCACAGGGATTCGATTCCCTTGGTAGTCCTTCAATGTTAATTTTTGTTTCTGGAGTTCTTTTAGTTTGATGTTTGGGACCAGTTGTCTGATTGTGTCCCATGACACCATTGACAGGAAAGACCCTGAATCGACCTCCATCTCACAGGGGCTGCCTTCGATTTTTACGATGATTTTAACTTTTTTTCCACTTTCCGTCTGAGCGCTTCCGATAGTGACAGTTTGATGGGTCTTTTCTCGGTTACTGACTCATTTGTTGCGCTCCCACTTTCTCTTGGCTTGTTTCAATTCAGCTTGTGGGGGAGAGTTACTGCGTCTGTTAGGGCTGTTATTTTTTCGATTCCTATAGACCTTCTCGATGTGTCCCCTTTTCTTACAAGCTCTGCAGATGGCATCAAGGAATCTGCAATCGGCTTGAGGGTGGTTTCCTCCGCAACCGGCGCATTCCCGCCAGTTTCTTTTGTCGCGCCTTTTTTTGTTGGCGTATAGGCGGTGGACCTCATCGTCTTCCTCTCTGGATTCTGATGACTCGTCAAAATCTTCATAGTGTGTGGTGGCGGGAAATTGCTTCTTCCCTCTGGTTAGGCTCGTTTCGTCATTGTTCGCGTTCATTTGTTTCATGGTGGCCGCTGACTTTTTCGCGGCTTCTGCAGCTGTGGCTTCTGCGATTGCTTCAGCCACGGTTATGTTGGGTTTATTTAGCAATTTACTTTGTAAATTAGAGTCTTTTAAACCCAATACTACTCGATCTCGCATGGCTTCATCTAAGTTCAGGAACTCACATGCTCCCCCCAGTTGTTGGAGGGCTGCCACAAAATCAGCGATGGTCTCGCCTTCTTTTTGGTCCCTTTGGTAGAATTCATGCCGTTTGATGAGATTTGACACCACTGGTGCGTAATGAGCCTTCAACATTCGCTGGAGTTCGGGCCAGGTCATTTGTTTTACGTCTCTGGGCTTCACCAATGCCTTGGCCATTTTGAATACTGTTGGTCCACAATGTGTTAAGAAGACAACCCTCTTACGCTGGTCTGAGATCTCTTCCATCTCGTTACTTTCTAAGTACATTTGGAAATGATCTACGTAGGATTCCCAATCTTCTTCATTGGGATTGAAGGGTGCGGGCGGTGCATTATTTCCGGCCATCGCTTCAAGCCTGGGTTTCAATTCGCCGCGTGCACAGTCTCATGTTTTAGGACGATCCCATCCTCGTCGCCAGTGTTCCGACCGGAAAAGCGCGAGGTAGACCGGGTTCCAACAGTAAAAGTCTTTATTTCAACAGTTAAGTGAAAACGGAATGGTTTGGCTCTTGCCGTGGCAGCCTTTATATACGGCTTGCCTGCCGGCTTGTAGCCAATGACGGTTACTTGGTTTTGCCACCTTTTGGCAGCTCTTTTGGATTGGTTCCTAGTGAACCAATCCCTATGCCGGCTTTTCTAGCCAATCACAATCGAGGATTTTGGAATAAACTATTTTATACAGAACAGGGCCAAATTCACTTAACAAATTTCTCATTTAGCAACACAAATTTGGGACTCGATTGAGGTCGAAGTTACAATGGCTTTGAAAAAGGTGATTGATTACCAGTCCTTGGACTGTTAGCATCCCTAACAGTCAAAAGGTCAAAATTTAGATGCTTGGTAACCAGCATGTATGTCCAACAGTTTCAATGTCCTGGGTGTCTAGTGATCACCACTGGCAACTCTCCCAGCTTGCTTCTGACAAGCAAGGTCAATGCAGGAAGCTAGGTTCATTTAACGACCCTGTGATTCACTTAACAACTGTGGCGATTTGCTTAAACTGTAGCAAAACAGTTGTACAATCCGGTGGAACTCACTTGAGCCCTGCTTAGCCATGGAAAGTCTGGCCCCAATTGTGGTCGTAAGTCAAGGACTGACTACCCATATTGCTCCTGACAATTGCCTCCCTGCCCTTGATGGTGAACAATTTAAAAAAAAACTTCATTTAACCCAGCAGTCACTAACTGGTGGTCCGTGAGAAAATGTTGGTGGTCCACAGAAAAGTTATTTGCATTTTTTTATATTGCACTAAATCAGGGGTCCTCAAAGGACGGCCCCTGGGCCGGATACGTGCAATGAATGTTTGTGTTGCTGCAGAGATGTTCCCCCTTCAGGATCTATTTGTGTGGGTCGGAGGGGTGCAGAAATTCCCACTTGGGGTCTGCTTCAGCCTCCCTGTGTGGGGCTTTGGGCGAAGGCTGGAGGGAAGTGCTGCTGGTGGCAAAGAGCTGGAGGGCCTTGTTCCAGTGGGACAGCATCATAGCCTGAAACTGGCTGATCATCTCAACCCACTGAGCCTCTAGGCACCGCCAGGACCTGGCCTTGCACTCCCGCAGGTCTCCCTTCTGCTTGGAAAGCCTATGCTCATAGTCCTCAGTGAGGAGCTGCTGCTGAGCCTCCTTCTCAAGATCAAGGGAGGTACGAATACCACTTTATAAAGCCTGAGTAAGGCCACACCTAGAGTACTGAATCCTGTTTTGGTCACTATAAAAAAAAATGTTGAAACTCTAGAAAAAGTGCAGAGAAGAGCAACCAGGATGATGAGGGGACTAGAGACTAAAACATATGAAGAACAGTTACAGGAACTGGGCTTGGCTAGTCTAATAAAGAGAAGGACCAGGGGAGACATGATAGCAGTCTTCCAATATTTGAGGAGCTGCCACAGAGAGGAGGGGGTCAAGCTGTTTTGCAAAGCACATGAAGGCCAGACAGTGAATAATGGATGGAAACTGAACAAGGAGAACTTGGAAATGAGGAGAAACTTTCTGACAGTGAGAACAATCAACCAATGGAACCTAAGTTTCCCTCGGAAGTTGTGGGAGTGCCATCACTTGAGACCTTCAAGAAGAGATTGGACTGCCATTTGTCAGAAATGGTGTAGCATCTCCTGGTTCGACTAGATGACCTACAAGGTCCCTTCCAAATCTGATTATCTGTTATCTGTTATCAGTCAGATCCAATTTGAACTGAGCCAGCTGTTTTGCCAACTCCTTCTCATGGTGGCTGCTTAGCTCCAACAACTGCTTCCTGTTGGGGCCCGAAGGAGCCCGGGCAGGCAGGGGACGCGTGGCTGGGAGAGGAGGAGCAAGTAGAGGCCAGCGAGGCGCCCCTCAACGTGAGTGACACTGAATTGGCCATTCCCAGTCACATGACCACCTAGCCACACCAATCACACCAGCCAATCATTAAGGCAGATGATATTAGTGGTCCACAGGATTTAAAATTATGAATGTAGTGGTCCCTGAGGTCCACTCAGGGTTAGTGACCCCCTGGTTTAACCGATTATAGCAGAATGAGATGGAGGATGGGACATGTCCTGCAGCCAGCCATTTTAACAAACAATTAGAAGTTGGGCGAATGTTGTGATTCTTGAACCCAATGCTCAACTACTGACACTGCCATAAACAATTCAATTCAGAATAGAGCTGGAAGGGACCTTGGAGGTCTTCTAGTCCAACCCCCTGCTCAAGCAGGAGACCCCATACCATTTCAGACAATTGGCTGATACAATAAGTACAACTTAATTGACACATTAATTGACACATTAAGTACAATTAAACACACTAAGTGCAACTTCCCCTTTTTTTAAAAAAGGCTTCTCAAATAAAAGTCTTTTCCTGCTGATAGAATTAGGGCCTTTACGCAGTGGTAACCATTGCTTCCAAATCCCCTTTTTAAAAGCCGGCATTTTTAAATCTGGCACACAATTTGAAATAATAGATCTCTCTTTTTTTAAAAAAAAAAACAAATTCATGCAGCCAACTTAAACTGTAATCCTAACAACATTTTGTATATTTCATTTGTTCCAACAAATGTTTTTGGAGGGACTGGGAGGAAGGTGAAAAATTTGCATTTGTTCTTGTTCCTTAATTTCTTCAGCTTTGTGTAACAATGTTCCCTAAAATATAGTATGAGAGGGGGAAACTCTATTTGAGCAAAAGAACAACGCACAATAGCAGACGCTCCTAGCAAAGCTTTCTGTTCCTGTGGTACTTTTCCTTTCTGATTAATGTCCTATTCCTGCCAGCAAACCAAAACCAGGAGTAATTCCAATTTAAGAAAAACAAAGTGAAAAGACAGGAGAAATTGATGTTAGGTTTTAAAAGCACTTTCACAGAAATAAATAACTATGGCTACTCCCCAATTTGCGACCTCAATTGAGCTCAAAATTGCTAGGTAGAGATTGTTGTTAATGAGTTTTATCCTATTTTATGCCCAGGTTGTTAAGTGAATCACTTGCAGTTGTTAATTTAGGAACACGATTGTTGGGTGAATCTGGCTTCCCCACTGCCTTTATTTCTCAGAAAGTCACAAAAGGGGATCACATATCCATGAAATTTTGCAAACTTCCTAAATACAAGTCAGCTGCCAAGTGCCTGAATTATGATCACATGACCATGGGGATGCTGCAATGGTAATAAGTATGAAAAATGGCTCTTAAGTCCCTTTTTTCGGTGCCGTTTGTAACTTTAAACATCACTAAATGAATAATTGTAAGTCAAGCACTACCTGTACAACAACATTATTCTCACAAATGATGACTGAATAATAGAGGAAAAGGAAAAAAAATGAAAAATGCTAAAAGTTAAAATATATATACTTCTTTTACTTATTAAAACTTTTCCCCTTCTTTCTCTTCAGTCATACTTCTTGGATGTTTGACAAGAAGCAATAAATGCATTAAAAGCCACAATCCAGGAAGGTGCCAAAAGTCCTCAATTTATGAACAGAATTGAGACCAGAATGTCTATAGCTGAGCAAGGCCATTGTTAATTGAGCCAAGCTAATTTTATTACCTTTTTTTGCCATTGTTGTTAAGTGAATCACTGCAGCTGTTAAAGGAATCATGCCATTGTGAACTGAATGGCACCCAATTTTGCAAGCATTTTGCCACAGTTAAGTGAATCACAGAAGCTGTTAAGTAAGTCATATGGTCACTAAGCAAATCATTTCCCCATTGATTTTGCCTGTTGAAAGTGGGCTAAGAGCCTCATAAACGGATATTGCATGATCCTGGGATACTGCAACACTTAGGCAAGAAAAACCAAAAGTACACCTATAGACTGGGTGAAACCAGGCTCAATAGTACTAACTGTGAGAGGAATCTTGGACTCTTAGACAACCAGCTAAATATGAGCCAGCAGTGTGCAGCAGCAGCCAAAAAAGCCAATGCAACCCTAAGTTGCATTAACACAGGGATACAATTGAGATACAGGGAGGTACTAATACCACTCTATAAAGCCTTATAAGACCACACCTAGAATCCTGGATCCAGTTTTGGTCACCACACTATAAAAAAGATGTTGAGACTCTAGAAAAAATGCAGAGAAGAGCAACCAGGGTGATTAGGGGACTGGAGACTAAAACATATGAAGAACGGGTTGCAGAAACTGGGCCTGGCTAGTCTAGTGAAGAAAAGAACCAGGGGAGACAGGATAGCATCTTCCAATATTGGAGGGGCTGCCACAGAGAGGAGAAAGGGGGTCAAGCTATTTTTCCAAGGCACCCGAAGGCCAGACAAGGAATAATGGATGGAAACTGAACAAGGAGAGATTCAACCTGGAAATAAGGAGAAACTTTCTGACAGTGAGAACAATCAACCCATGGAACAGAAGTTGCCCTCGGAAGTTGTGGGAGCTTCATCACTGGAGGCTTTCAAGAAGAGATTGGACTGCCATTTGTCAGAAATGGTGTCTCCTGCTTAGGTGGGGGGGTTGGAGTAGATGACCTATAAGGTCCTTTCCAACTCTGATTATCTGTTATCTGATTATCTGTTAACTATCACAAATACATACTGGTTGCCAAGGTCCCAAATTTTGATTACTTGACAATGGGGGGGGGAATGGTATGACGGTTGTAAGTTTGAGGACTGGTTTTAAATCACTTTTCATTGCTGTGGTTTGAACGATCGCTAAATTGAATGGCTGTCAAGGACTATTTAATAGAGAACCGTCCGAGATCAACCAATTTCAAAAGATTCAAAAGTATTTCAGAAAAGTTAAGAAAAATAGAGAGATACTACTTGGTACCAAAAGAATCATAATTTAGGATCCCTGCCAACGGATGGCAAGAAACTGAAACACCTGCAGCTGTTTTCCTTCCCAATTGCAATTAAAAACAAAAACCAAAGTTAGCTGGGCAAGCTGGCATTTAATTACACACCATGCCACTTGCCACAGCTTCGTTTGATGCCTTGTGGGAAATTTACATCTTTGCAGAACTGCAGCCGCTTCCAAGAACAGCTTTGGGATCTTCCATGTCTCTTTCTACCTGAAGTTAGGTAGCCTAACTTTTTCTAAGAAAAAGTTAGCCAACTAATGTCTACCTAGCTGCAGGTAGACAATTCCATCTTTGTCTGTTTTGGTCTTATTCCCAGCCTGGAATAACTTTTTCTCACAAACTTAGCCAGCTAACTTCTGCTTAGCTGCAGGTAAAAGATGCCGTCTTCCTCTTATTCCCAGCCTGTTGCTAAAGTTGCCTAACTTTCTGCTTAACAGAATAACGGAGTTGGAAGGGACCTTGTTGGAGGCCTTCTGGTTTAGTGAATCTGATGCTAAAAGGGTGTTTTCCAACTTTCCCCAACACAAACTTTGCCGAATGCAAAATTGTCCGTTTGGGATGGCAGCTGCAGGATGTTGCTCCACTGCTATTGGCTGCTTTGGGCGCCAATCTCTGGGATCCTGATCACTGGTCACTTTCCTCAGAGACCATTTTTGGCCTCTTGATACTGGACTGATATGACTTTGGGCATCTGCAGGAAGACAACAGTTTGGCACAGATCAGATTTTGTGCAGATTCATTACTAACACAACTTTTTACTTTATTTTATTTTGTTTGTTTGTCAAACATGTACAAGATAACAAGTATAAGTATGAACATAAACAAGAATGAAGGAAGTAAATACAGGTAAATGGGGACAGTCAGACAGGGATGGTAGGCGTGTTGGTGTGCTTATGCCTGCCCCCTTTAAGGACCTCTTAGGAATGGGGTGAGGTAGTGGTGGGATTCAAATTTTTTTACTGCCGGTTCAGAGGGCATGGCTTGGTGGGCGTGGCATGGCTTGGTAGGTGTGGTTTGGTGGGCATGGCAGAGGAAGGTTACTGCAAAACCCCATTCCCTCCCCACCCCACTAACCTGCTTTCCAGCTCTGTTCTCCTGTGCAGGGCAACCAAAGAAGACCCAGCCGATCAGCTGAGACTCAATGGGAGGCAGAGAATAGATGGGGATGGGGTCAGTCAGACATGGGATTTGCCGGTTCTCCGAACTACTCAAAATAGTTCTCCAAAACTACTACCAGCTACCAGTTCTCCAGAACTGGTCAGAACCTGCTGAATATCACCTCTGGGGTGAGGTCCACAGTAGGCAGTTTGAGGTTGAAGCTGTAACAACAAAGTCAGGTAGAGTGTTCCAGGCGTTGACCACTCTGTGGCTGAAGTCGTATTTTCTTCAATTGAGTTTTGGGGAGTTTACCTTTAGTTTGTATTGGTTGTTTCCCCATGTATTATTGTGATTGAGGCTGAAGAAGTCGTTGACAGGCAAGACGCTGTAGCAGACAATTTTGTATACTATGCTTAGATCAGACCGCAGGCAGCACAGTTCCAGATTGTCCAGGCCCAAAATTTCAAGCCTGGAGGCAGAGGGAAATCTATTGTGAGTGGAGGAGTGGAGTACTCTTCTTGAGAAATATCTCTGATCGTATTAATGTCCGATATACAGTGCGGGTTCCAGGCAGACGAGCTTTATTCGAGCATTGGTCTGGCAAACTTGTCTACT
The DNA here is from genome assembly GCA_015471245.1 of Laticauda colubrina. Lineage (NCBI taxonomy): Eukaryota > Metazoa > Chordata > Lepidosauria > Squamata > Elapidae > Laticauda > Laticauda colubrina. The sequence goes on along the minus strand of BLBF01000042.1, from coordinate 26,013,743 downwards.
CTTCTGAAAATAGCAGGATAGGTTTTCCTCGATTTACAACCACGTAGTGTCCATAGCCATGATGGACCTTCCCTGTGGTACAACCTGGATTTGAAGTTCTAATGTCCTTTCCCCCATGTAGGTCACATGACTACAATTTGGGCACTTGGCAGCCAGCCTGCCTTGACAGCCATTTGCAGTGCCCCATGGTCACATGACCACAATTCATGATGTTTTGGGCCCAGAAACCAGTATTTACTTACAGCTTCTGGCAAAACAAAAACCAAAAAAAACCATTGTGGACAATGGGTTCACTTAACAACTGTTGCAAAAAAGGTACTAAAATGTTCTCTTTTGAAATGTTTTTTTTTAAATGTACTGTAGTAATCACACTTGTTTGGTCATTCAGTTCCTTCCTAGTTTCAACCACATCAAGAAAAGAAAAGAAAAGAAAAGAAAAGAAAAGAAAAGAAAAGAAAAGAAAAGAAAAGAAAAGAAAAGAA
>BLBF01000042.1:25985706-26013251 GCA_015471245.1 Laticauda colubrina | reverse complement strand
AAAAGAAAAGAAAAGAAAAGAAAAGAAAAGAAAAGAAAAGAAAAGAAGAAAGAAAGAAAGAAAGAAAGAAAGAAGAGAGATAAGGAGGAAGAGGAGGGAATGGAGGAGGGGAGGAGAGAGGGAGGAAGGAGGGGAGAAAAAAAGAAAAGAAAGTGGGAAGCAAAGAAAGGGAGAAAGAAAGTTATGTATGTGAATTAGACAATTAGACAAAAAAATAATTCATTTTTCCCTCATGCTCTCACTCTGCTAAACACTTAATTCCCACAACATATTTACCCATGTTGTATGGCTATGGTATTATGATCCTTGTCATCTTTCCTATTACCTTCTCCTGTTGGTCTCTTCGAATTATATTATTCTGTTCTTTGTATGTACACTGAGAGCTAATGCACCAGAGACAAATTCCTTGTGTGTCCAGTCACTCTTGGCCAATAAAGAATAAAGAATATTCTATTATATTCTAGAAGCGTTTCCCATGTAAGCAACTCCCCCAAAGTGGAAAAAACCATCCCGTGATGGAAATCTTATGGAAATCTTGCAAAATTGCAGCCGGGTGTTTTGGTTCTATTGAGTCCTGGATTCCCTGCTCTCATTTGTCTTTTTGTTAATGATGCTTAAGGAATTTTAATAGTCCTCATGAAGCACCTCCAAGCATCTTATTGTGTCACAGCTCCCCAAAGGGGTGTGGTAGGGGAATTAAATCGGAGAGATTAGGGGAAAGGATTGGAATTGCCTCCAGTCGCTCTGAGCAGTTCTTTGTCAACCAACACTTTCTCCACAGAAGGAAGGGGGGGGGAGAAAGAGAGAGAGAGGGAGGGAGGGAGAGGGAGGAAGAGAGAGAGAAAAAAGAGAAAGAAAGAGAAAATGGGGAAGGAGAAAGGGAGAGAAAGAGAAAGAGAGAGGGAAGAAGGGAGAGAAAGAGATAGACAGTTGAGAGGGAGGGAGAAAGAGAGGGAGGGAGAGAGAGAAAGGAAGAGGGAGGGAGGGAGAAAGGAAGAGAAAGAGAGACAGAGAGAGAGGGGGAGGGACAGAGAAAGAGAGAGAGGGAGAGAAGGGGGGAGGGAGAAAGGAAGAAAGGGAGAGAAAGAGACAGACAGATGGGAGGGAGGGAGAAAGAGAGAAAGAGGAATTGCCTCTAGTCGCTCTGAGCAGCTCTTTGTCAAGCAACACTTTCTCTATGGAAGGAAAGGCGAGGGGGAGAGAGAAAAAGAGAGAGAGGGAGGGAAGGAGGGAGAGGGAAATAGAGAGAGAGAGAAAAAGAGAATGAAAGAGAAAGGGGGAAGGAGAAAGGGGGAGAGAGAAAGAGAGAGAGAGGGAGGGAAGGAGGAAGAGGGAAGAAGAGAGAGAGAAAAAGAACGAAAGAGAAAGGGGGAAGGAGAAAGGGGGAGAAAGAAAGAGAAAGAGGGAGGGAGGAAGGGAGGGGGAGAGAGAGAGAGAGAGAGAGAGAGAGAGAGAGAGAGAGAGAGAGAGAAGAAGAAGAAGAGGGCAAAGCTGTATTTTCAATACCTCCCCCCCACCCGCTCCCTTTCCATTTGTGTGCCCATGCACAACCAGTGTTAATTTCCAGCGCTGGAACGCAGAGATGTCAGCCTAATTAGCAGAAGGGAAATAATGGGACGTTCATTAAGGTAGCATAATACAGCTGATCAGAGGCTCTGAAGTTTGACCACATGTAGTAATTTCACTTTGTTTTTTCCGGCTTTTCTTTTCTTTTCTTTTTAATGAGGGCCACTTGCATGCCAAGTCGAGGGCAGAATTAATCCTCAGTGGGTGGGGGAGGTGGGGTAGAACCACCCACAGACCAAGTCTGGGGAGCGTAGGGAGGGAGGGACAAATCATATTAATTTCTCAGATTTAAAAGAAAGGAACTGATCTGTTCGGCTGACAAAAGTTGACCCATGGAGAAATCCTTAGGGAACCCAAAGAGAGAGGAAGACAGGGGCAAACCATGTTTAAAATTGACAATGTTTTCCACTTGATCATCTTCTATTTCTTGCTTTCTCTCTTTCACTCTTTTTCTCGTTTTTTTTTTTTTTCCTATTTAAATCATTATCTCCAGAGCAGGAAAAAGGAAGCTACAAATTCTTTCTACCTGATTTAGATCAGGATTAAGCAGATTTGACAGAATAACAGAGTTGGAAAAGGGACCTTAGAGGTCCTCTAGTCCAAACCCCCTTTGGGGGTTTGTATCCCAAACAGGACACAGGTAATCCTTGACTTACGACCACAATTGAGTTTCAGTTGCTAACTGAAACATTTGTTCGGTAAATTTTGCCCCATTTTACGACCTTACTTGCCATGGTTATTAAGTGAATCACTACAGTGGGAAAGTTAGTAACACAATGGTTAAGTTTGTAAAATAATTGGGCATGACTCACTTAACAAGCTTGCTTAGCAACAAAAATCCCTGGTCCCAATTGTGGTCCTAGGTCGAGGACTATCTGTAACTTTCTCTTGCCAAACAAAAGGTTTTAGGATGTCATGTGCCATAAAATGTACTTGTGGTTAACAACTTAACAGTTGCAGGGATTCACTTAACAGCTGTAACTAGTAAAGTTGTAAAATGGTGCAAAACTCAGTTAGCAACTGTCCCTCACTTAGCAACAGAAATGTTAGGCTCAATTATGGTCGTAAGTTGAGATTGAACATTTCTAGCTAAGGGTTGAAATGAGAGGTCCTTGGTACTCTCTGAACATTGGGGAAGTTACCTAGTTTATTCAGAGTTTTGCAGCGTTAATTCAGCTCCAGAAAAATAAACGTAAATGACTGATGCTTCATTTAACAAACCAGTTGTAGATTTCTCCAACATGGAGCAAACTCAAACAGCAGCAAACATGTTTTAAGTTCAGAGCTTCAGCAGCAACTTCAGCAGCTCAGTTTCACTTTAGTTCAGCAGGCAAGCATAATACACAGCAGAGGAGAGAAGCAGTTTCATTTTCGATAGACAGACTCAGAGCTCAACATAGCTGCAGAGTTTCACATAGAGCCACGCCTAAGCTACTTCTAGTTTCAGTTTCCAAACAGTCCTCATTGGCTGACTTAGTTGCTATGCCTATTCATTGGTTGACCTTGTTACCATGCTCTATTCCAGGGGCTGCCAATCTTTTGGACCTCCGGGACCATCAAACTCATAATTTTAAATCCCAGGGACTACTAACTGGTTTTGTAGGTGTGGCCTAATTTGTGGGTGTGGCTTGGTGGTCATGTGACTGGCTGGGCATGGCTGGTATGTAAATATTATCAATATTTATATAAATATTGAATTTTTTATAAAAAAGAGCAACTTTTACTCAAAATCAGGCAAAGCAGGCAGGAAGATAGAGTTGCTCACAGAATCACAGATTCATTCAGCGATCTATCTATCTGCCATCAGATAGCTCAGTCTGTCACATAAAATTTGCTTGCAAGCAAACTCATAAAATTTATTAACTCACAACACACCATGTATGTAAATATTGAATTTTCTATTAAAAAAAGAGCAACTTTTACCCAAAATCAGGCAAAGCAGGCAGGCAGATTGAGATGTTCACAGAACCATTAGTGATCTATCTATCTGCCATCAGCTAGCTCAGTCTCTCAAATTTGCTTGCATGAGTCTGCACTGAATAAAAGAACCTTCAGTCCTAAGGGAGGTTCAGCTGTGCTTAAAAGCAGAGCTGAAGATCTAAAGACTAGCTAGAAAGCAAAAAATCCAACCATTTCCTGCTTCCTAGCGAATCTAAATCTCCCTGCAGAGCAGAACAGCTGATGGTCAAAAAAAAAAAAAGAGGAAAAATAGCAACTTAGCAGGCAAGTTTGCTGGGTAAGGAATGAGTAGGTGGGGAGGATTCCCACGGGCCATGTGGGCGGTGCAGCCTTGTGTTTCTGCGCAGCCTGGATTAATTGTTTTGGGGGGTGCTCTGGGGATGAGATTTCTCTGTGGCCCACCAAAATTTTCTCATGGCCCACCAGTGGGCCACAGTCCATCAGTTGGCGACCACTGCTATATTCCAGTTCATGAACATACTCTGACATAGTTTGGGTAAGGAAACATCTGCAAAAAGACAACCAAGCTCAGAGGACACCAAGGACAATTTCAAATGTCAGATTGCTGGCCATAATTATACAGATAGTCCTCAACTTCCAACCACAACAGAGCTCAGAATTTATGTTCCTAGGTGAGACATTTTTTAAGTGAGTTTTCCCCCCATTTTAAGATTTTTCTTCCCACGTTTGTTAAGGGAATCCCTGCCGCTGATAAATTAGTCACACAGTTGTTAAGTGAATCTGACTTTGCTCATCAGAAGGTCACAAAAAGGGGACACTGCAACTGTCATAAATGTGAGTCAGTTGTCAAGCACCTGAATGTAAATCATGGGACCCTGGGGAGACCGCAGAGGTTATAAAAGTGAAAAACGGTCATCAGTCACTTTTTTCAGTCCCGTTGTAACTTTGGTCACTAAACGAACTGTTGTAAGTCAAGGACTACCTGTACATTTGTGGCCACCCATTTAATCTTTTTTTTGTGGGGGCGGAGTGGGGGGATTCAAAACTTTTTACTCCCTGTTCTCTGGGTGTGGCATCGTGGATGTGGTGTGATGGGTGTGGCTTGGTGGGCATGGCAGGGGAAGGATACTGCAAAATCCCCATTCCCTCCCCACTCCACTAACCTGCTTTCCAGCTCTATTCTCCTGTGCAGGGCAACCAAAGAAGATCTGGCCAATCAGCTGGGACTCAATGGGAGGCAAAGAATAGATGGGGGCGGGGACAGTCAGAGGTGGGATTTGCTTGTTGTCCGAACTACTCAAAATGGGCACAATGGGCTACCGGTTCTCCAGAACCTGCTGAATACCACCACTGCCTGAGACCCTCCACATTATAACCAACCTTCCTTCCTTCCTTCCTTCCTTCCTTCCTTCCTTCCTTCCTTCCTTCCTTCCTTCCTTCTTTATCCTTCCTTCTTTATCCTTCCCTTTTCAATTTCCTTTCTTCTTCTTTCCTTATTTTACCTTCCTGGCTCTCTTCCAATTTTTCCTTCTTTTTTCGTTGTCTTTCCTCAGTGGTGGGACTCAATTTTTTTTTACTACCGGTTCTGTGGGCGTGGCTTGGTGGGCGTGGCAGGGGAAGGAGACTGTAAAATCTCCAGTCAGAGGGGGGATTTGCTGGTTCTCCGAACTACTCAAAATGTCCACTACCGGTTCTCCAGAGCTGTCAGAACCTGTTGAATACCAACTCTGGGGTGGGGGGATTCTCACTGACATTAATCATGGAGATTCGCTTGCCGGCTCAACATTTAACGAGAGGCGTGCGGCAAGAACCATTGTGGGAAGGATTTTTAACCTCTCAACCTGGACGTGGGACAAAGTGAACAATTGTCTTGTCCTTCTCCTCACTGAATCACTGTGGAGAAGATGAGGAAAAAAACCCACAACTCTGGTTTGTTTGCGGAGCCACAAAACCTCCGCAGAAAAGATGCGTCTGACTCTTTTTAGGATTCCTTTGACGCGGCAGAAAGGTGGCCCCAGCGTACTCATTTGAAGATGATCCTTAAGTGATTAAAATTTAGGGATTAGCCGGTGAAGAAAGGCAGGATTAAACTCTTTGCACAGCGGAGGGAAGAGCTTAAAGCTTGTCCTGAAAGCCGAGGGGATGATGGACCAGCATAAAGCGAAGTCTTCACACCTTCTTCCTTCAATGGATTGTCCAGACTGAGATGAACCGGAGCAGTTTTCCAAAAGTAACTCACTAACTAAACGTTCCCGGGGTGGGTGGGTGGGGGAGTGTTTGGGGATGGGGAGAAGATAATGTCCTCCTAAAGCATCCGAAGGCCAGACAAGGAACAATCAACCAATGGAACAGAAGTTGCCCTCAGAAGTTGTGGGAGCACCATCACTTGAAACTTTCAAGAAGAGATTGGACTGCCATTTGTCATAAATGGTGTAGGGTCTCCTGCTTGGGCGGGGGGTTGGACTAGATGACCTACAAGGTCCCTTCCAACTCGAATTATCTGTTAAAATTGAAGAAGGTGTCTGGGATCCCACCTCCAAGGTCATGGCGACATCAATGGCGAGGTGCGAGCAAGGGTGAATGCAGCCTGGATGCGTTGATGAGAACTCACTGCAGTTATGTGACAGATGAAGGGCAACCCATTCTAAATCTAAGATTTACAAGACAACCATCTGCCTCATTGCACCGTATGGCACTGAATGCTGGGCAGCAAACAACAGGAACCAAAAGCTCTCTCCATGCCATGCGAAATGTGAATCCTCCGCTGGATATTGGCAGGGATGGGCTTCAAAAGTTTTAGCAAAGGATTCTCTGCCTGGTGGCTGGGTGAGCGTGACCATGGTTGGTGTGGCCTAGTCGGCCTCCTGCACCACGGTGGGGGGGGGGGGGCTTTTTTGCCCTCCCCCGGGCTCCAGAGGCTTTCCTCAAGCCTCCATGAGGGCAAAAACAGCCTCCTTGGGCTCCGGAGACTCTCTGGAAGCCGGAAACAGGCCCATTTCCGGCCTTCCCGAACTTCCAAGAGGCCTGTTTTTTGCTCTCCCTGAGCCTGCATACTTGCCCTGCACTTACCTGCATCCAAAACGGGCCACGTGGGGACTCTTGGGAGGGGAGGGGTGTACGGGTTGAGGCCAGCCAGGTATGGGATTTGGGGGGGTTCTCCAAACTGGACAGAATCATAGCTAGGGAGCTCTCCCGAACCCCTGCGAACCCTCAGCAGCCCAGCCCTGGAGATCAGGCATCTCCCTTCTTGACCACATCACAAATGACACCGTTCAACAATGTTTTGGTGTGGTACCAATGATAGAGAAGATGGCAATTGCAGCCCTTCCCTCTTAGCCAGAAAAGTATAGGAACATTTTTTGACACATAAGACTCTTTATCTTACATTGGCCTTCCTTTAGATTTATAGGTGTCAACTTCCAGGGTCATTGCTAAGAATTCTGGGAAATGAAGTCCACACACCCAATTAAAAGCACATCTGCACTGGGCCAGCAGTGAACTGTGAAGAAAACTTTGCATTTTTCTAAATTTTGCTAATCCGTTCATCAATTATAACTTGAGAAATATACTTTAGGGACCAGGCTACACATAAATGCATATATTCATGAAAATAATGTATAACAGAAGTACAATGCATTAGGGAAATTTATTTGCGAAAGCCGTTTAGATTAGGCAAAAAAGCAATCAAAATGCATGTGTGGAGAAGTGTGCCCAAAATACTTACAATTGAAACTTTTTTTTAACAAAAAAAAATTTTTTTTGATGACTCAAAGGCAAAAAAAAAGAAGAAATCTGAACATCAAAATTGATAGTACTTTGCCTACCATTATGAGTTTAATGAAAAGAAGGACTAGGGGTGACATGATAGCAGTGTTCCAGTATCTCAGGGGCTGTCACAAAAAAGGGGGAGTCAAGCTATTCTCCAAAGCACCTGAAGGCAGGAAAAGAAGCAACTGATGGAAACTAATCAAGGAGAGAAGCAACTTAGAATTAAGGATAAATTTCTGACAGAACAATCAGTCAGTGGAACAACTTGCCTCTAGAAGTTGTAAATGCTTCAACACTGGAAGATTTTGGGAAGAGATTGGACAGCTCCCTTGTCTGAAATGGTATAGGACAGTGGTAGCTAACCTTTTTGGGCTCCTGTGCCAAAAGTTATGCATGCGCTTGCGTGCCAACACCCAGAAGGCAATGTGTGCACCCCCCATGCCCCCTGCATATGTATGCACAATTGCCCCCTCCCGCTGCCCTTACCTGCACTGCGCCTCTCAGGTATATTTCCGGAAATACAGGAAGTGATGAAATGGGCCTATCTTTCAGCCTGCAAAGGCTTTCCTCAAGCCTCTGGGAAACCAAAAAAGGCCTCAAACAGGCCGAAAATCAGCTGGGAGGCGCGCGCATGTGCAGTGAGGTAAGTTCACCTGCTGTTGTTTTAGATCTTCCTATGCAAAAGAGACCTGTTTCCAACAGAACAGATCACAGGTAGTCCTCAAACTTATGACCACAACTGAGCCCAACATTTTCACTGTTAAGCAAGACCGTGGTGAAGTGAGCTTTGTCCCATTTTACAACCTTTCTGCCACATGAATCACTCGTGTGATCATTAAGTGAATCCATCTTCCCCAATTGAATTTGCTTCTTGGAAGCCAGCTGGGAAGGTTACAAATACTGACCATATGACCCCGGGGCCAGTGCAACCGTCATAAGTACATGCCAGTTGCCAAGCACCTGAATTTTGATCATGTGACCAAGCGGAAGCTACAACTACGAAAAACAGTCATAAATTGTTTTTTTTTCCTGTGAGGTAACTTTGAACGGTCATTAAACAAGTTGTTTAAAGTTGAAGACTACTTTTATTTGTAGAATTTATGGGAATGGGCTTCCCAAAGCATCAGGAAGTGGGTGTGAGGAAATGATTGATCAAGTGAGGTACTAATACCACTCTATAAAGCCATAGTAAGACCACACCTAGAGTACTGCACTCAGTTTTGTTCACCACACTATAAAAAAGATGTTGAGACTCTAGAAAAAGTGCAGAGAAGAGCAACCAGGATGATGAGGTGACTGGAGGCTAAAACATACAATGAACGGTTGTAGGAACTGGGCCTGGCTGGTCTAGTGAAGAGAAGGACCAGGGGAGACAAGATAGCAGTCTTCCAATATTTGAGGGGCTGCCACAGAGAGGAGGAAGGGGTCAAGCTATTTTCAAAGCACCCAAAGGCCAGACAAGGAATAATGGATGGAAACTGAACAAGGAAAGATTCAACCTGGAAATAAGGAGAAACTTTCTTACAGTGAAAGCAATCAACTGAAGGAACAGAAGTTGCCTTCGGAAGTTGTGGGAGCTTCATCACTTGAGACTTTCAAGAAAAGATTGGACTCCCATTTGTCAGAAATGGTGTAGGGTCTCCTGCTTGGGCATGGGGTTGGACTAGATGACCTACAACATCCCTTCCAACTCTGATTATCTGTTATTGGTTATTGCCACGTTTTACCCCAGCCCGTTCAGTTATAAGAAGGTTTCTCCCAAAATGGTTCCCCTTGCCAATGTGGGAAGCCACCCCCCTTCTAGAAGAATGAAATGTTTTGAGAAATATTTTTTTAAAAGGCAGGATAAAATATTTTCCCCAAAAGAGAAACAAAAAATCTTAAGGGAGACAGAAACTCAGAGCCCAGCTTCCTGCTCCCAGCAGATATTTGTGCCCATTAAGAAAGACTGGGCCGCCCTATCTACAAAACAAAAAACTTCAGCTCCAGGATGATGAGATTAAGACATGACCCTTCAGGACATAAAAGGATTATTAATCCACTATTGTTTCGCAGCAGAGCTCACTACATTGCACAATTTCCTAAGGACATTGCATCATCCTCCAAACTTCAACCAAACTTAGCTCAGACAACCTATAGAACCAGCTCTGACCCCAATATAACCCCTTACAACAGCCAATAGAATGTATGTTCTTGCACAGGAACAGGAAGCTCAAGTGCAAATCCCAAGAGAAGGTATAAAAACCCCTCACTCTCAACTCCATGTGGTCAACTGTCCAGAATCACACATGCTTGGTGGTTCTGCTTCATCAATAAATGGACCCTCTTTCCAATCAGCCTCCATTTTGTCACCAGTGCCTTTCTCCTGGCTTGGAACCGAACCAGGCGGATATTTATTCCAACACCAGGACACTGCCTTGGAATTTGGGTACATCAGCTTGGAGAAAGTTATTTGAAACCTCTTCTTCTCCTCACCATTTCTGGAGACCCCTCTAAGATCTGAACTGGCGTCTGACTGTCCCTCTTCTAAACCTTTGAGGGCTGCCTTTGGAGATTGAGTTTCTGAGCCAGAGGAGGCCAGCCAGGTATGCCTCCTATTCAATCAAATAGCCTTAAATTAAATTAAATGATGGTTTTGCCCCATTCAGTCCTTGGGAAGGATTAGGCCCAGGCCGCCCGGCTCATTGCAGAAAAGCCAAGAGTGGCCTCTGGCCCTGGAAAATTGCACACCTCTGCTAGAAGCTGCACAGTTATCAATACCATTTCTCAATTTCACACCAGTTCACATTTGGTCAGCATTTGTATTATACAGTCTTCAAGGTGATTAATCATTCTTTTGTTCTCCTTTTCTTGCCCTCCCTCCCTCCCTCTCTCTTTCCTTCTTCTTTCCTTTTGTCTTCTTCCTTCCTTTCTTCCTTCCTTCCTTTCCTTCCTTCCTCCCCTTTCTTCTTCTTTCTATCATTCTCCTTCCTTCTATCCTCATCTTCCTTCCTTTTGTCCTTCTCTCTTTTCTTCTATCCTCATTTTCTTTCTCTCCCATCAAACTCCTTCCTTCTATACTCATATTTCTTCCTTCCTTCCTTCCTTCCTTCCTTCCTTCCTTCCTTCCTTCCTTCCTTCCTTCCTTCCTTCCATCTATCCTATCTTCCTCCCTCCCTAATCCCTTCTTCCCTTCCCTTTCTTTTTTATTTCTCCTTCCTTCCTCCTTTCCATCTGAAAGGATGAGGAATGAACTTCCTTAGCTGCTTTCAGTTCACTGGCCTTCCTGCTGAAGCAAAACCAACCCTGGAGATTTCCCATCTTCCTGTCTTTAATAAAGGAAAATTGAAAACTTGGAGCCCCTCCATCCATCACTCGGGTGCAGAGGTGTCAGTGTGTGTGTGTGTGTGTGTCAGAAGGGGGGGACGTGGCAACCTCTTGAGTCCAACTTCTCCTTACAGCTCCTGATAAGAAATTGTTGTGCAAAATGGAAAGCAGACGAGAGAAGGATGGGGAGTGAATTAAATTAGTGAAACTTCTTTATAAATATTCAGGCTAGGATGGGGTAGAAATGCCACAGAGAATGAAATTGGGAGAACATGTTGGCACTTTTTTCTCCTTAAAAGAGGATTTCTGGAACCCATCAAAAAGGATACAGGCCTGGAGCCAGTTCAAAGGGAGCTTCCATCTTCTCCTTCTCCCTTAGAAGGGTAAATTTAGGGCAGATTTTTGGCTGGCGAAAGCGATTTTTCTCTCCCTGCCTGCATTTCTAGAAAACCTACAGGGAAAACGAATGGAGAGATATATTAACATTCCCTGCCTCGCTTGTGCTTTGCTAGGCTGCATTTCTACTCAAAAGTAAATCCCAAGGAATTCACTTCTTCCCACACTAAGCAAGCAAAGGTACTAAATGCCTTGTAAATTACAGCATGGCCCACTCTGCCATGGTTGATGGTTTTATTTTTTTTAATTTTATTTTAATCTCCTTTTTCATGCAAGCTGGCTCAGAGGTCACAGGACTGCACTGGCATATTTTGTCTAAAATATCACACTTTGAAGCTTTTAAGCTGTGGTCTTCTATCAGATATTTTTTTAAATTGTCAATTCTAAGCTACATCATTGAGATCACCTCATGGTCTCCCATCCCAGATCTTGCTCCAGACTGCAACACTCTCTCAACACTTTAGCCCAGTGTTTCTCAAGCTCTGCAACTTTAAGCTGTGGTTTACTTCCAATAATTTTTTAAAATAATTATAGCCAACGTCCTTGGAATCTCCTGTTGGTCTCTTATTCCAAACCCTGTGGTTGATTTCTGGCATAAATCCTCAACCCAGGAGCTCAGTGTTCCTGAACTTCTGCAGCTTTCTGGACTTCCACAAATTCTGGGAATACTTGCATCAGTGGTGAGTTTCAAATTTTTTTACCACTGGTTCTATGGGCATAGCTGCACACACACAGAGGGTTTGTTACTAACCTTCTCGTGCAATTCTGTACTCTCCCTATGTCTTCAACGACTGACATATGGCAATCCGCTGTACCATGCGAAACAAAGCAGCTGAGCTTCAAAACCATAGATAGGTCAGAATAGAGCCGGGGCAAACGGGAGGGCCCAGCGGCTGATCGTTGGAGAGAAACGGTTCGCTCACAGATGATCCTTGGAGATACCAGATCAGCCGAACTGGGCTGAACCAGTAGAATATCATCCCTGATCTGCATAATTTCAAGGCTGAGAAACATTGTATTATCTCTTTGCACTTCCATGCCTGGGTGTTGGAGAAGGCTCTTGAGAGCCCCTTGGATTGCTAGGAGATCAAATCAGTCATTCCTAAAGGAAACCAACCCTGATTGTCCTTTGGAAAGACAGATACCGAACCTGAAGCTCAAATACTTTCACCAATGGATGAGAAGAGAAGACCCCTTGGAGAAGACCCTGATGTTGGGAAAGATGGAAGGCAAAAGGAGGGGGAGACAGCAGAGAATGAGATGGTTAAATAGTGTCATCAATGACACAATGAACATGAATTTGGGGAAACTGTGGGATACAGCGGAGGATAGGGAGGCCTGGTGTATTATGGTGGATAGGATCATAAAAGACACGACTTAGAGACTGAAAAGCAAAACAAAAACAAAAAACCTTCACTTCCTAGCTCTTGGTTTCTGCTCCAAGCCCACTACTCCTTGTTCTTTAGTGAACATGGGTTCAAAGTGGGGAGGGTAGTAGTAGTAGTAACTGCAAGAAGGATCTTGGAATCCTAGTGGACAACCACTTAAAATGTGAGCCGGTAGTGTACTTCAGCTGCCAAAAAAGCCAACACAGTCCATTAAACAGAGGGATAGAATCAAAACCAGGTGAAGTGTTAACACCCCTTTAAAAAGCCTTGGTAAAGACCACCCTGGGAATATTGCATCAAATTTTGATTGCCACAATATAAAACAGATGTTGAGACTCTAGAGAGAGCGCAGAGATCAGCCAAGATGATTAGGGGATAGAAGGCTAAAACATGCTGGATGAAGAACAGTTGCAGGAATTGGGTATTAGGTCTAGTTTAATAAAAAGAAGGACTCGGGGTAACAATTATTGATTTATTTATTTGGTTTGTCAATTGCTTACAAGATATTAGGTATAAGTAAAAACATAGTTATGAATATATGGTTATATATCTAAGAAAAAAAAATAGGACAGGGACCGTAAGCACGTTGGTGTGCTTATGTATGCCCCCTACAGACCTCTTAGGAAAGGGGTGAGGCGGGGTGGGATTCTACCAGTTCACACCTATTCCCTAGAACCGGTTGTTAACATTTTAAGCAGTTCGGAGAACCGGTTGTTCGAAGAAATTACTGGCCTAATCCTGTAGGAAGGCAGGAAGGAAACATTCTGGTGTTGCTTACAGAAACTGCTGCTCTGTTAATCCTTATTACATTCTTGGCAGGACTAGACTTCCTGTCTCAGAAACTTCTCTGAAGTTTTTTCCCCCTTCTTTGCTGGTACTTTGCTTGTGTGGAGTGACCATTCAAAGTTACAATGGTATTGGAAAAAGTGACTTATGACCATTTTTCACACCTGCGACTGTTGCAGCATCCCCATAGTCATGAGAGGCCAGGCAAGGAGATGCGTGCCTCGATGTGAGTTATATTGACTTGGCCAAGCCCAGCCATGCACATGACCACCAAGCCATGCCCACCACCTAAGCCACGCCCACAGAACCGATTGTTAAAACATTTGAAACCCACCCCTGGGGTGAGGTCTATAGTAGACAGTCTAAGGTTAAAGTTTTTGGGGTTAGGGGAAGAAACCACAGAGTCAGGTAGAGTATTCCAGACATTGACCCCTCTGTTGCTGAAGTCGTATTTCCTGCAATCAAGTTTGGTGCGATTAACCTTGAATTTGTATCGATTGTTTGCTCTTGTTATGGCTGAAGCTGAAGTATTTATTGACAGGTAGGACACTGCAATGTATGATTTTATATACTGTACTAGACTTAGATCAGACCGAAGGCGGCGTAGTTCTAGGTTTTCTAGGTCTAAAATTTCAAGTCCTTTGGCATAAGGTATTCTGCAACAAGTAGAGGAGTGGAGGACTCTTCTTGTGAAATATTTCTGGACTTTCTCAACTGTGTTAATATCAGATACGTAATGTGGGTTCCAGACTGATGAGTCTTCCAATATCTGTGGATCAGGACCGTCCATGGACTAGGGGTTGGGGCTTGGGGACAGGGCTGGGCTGCTGGGAGTTTGCAGGGGTTCAGGAGAGCCCCTAGCTAAGATTCTGCAGTTCAGAGAACCCCCAAATCCCACTCCTGGCTGGCCCTGCCCACCCCTCCCCTCCCTTCCCAGGAGTCCCCACACGGCCCATTTTTGATAAGTGCAGGGCATGCACGGAGGCTCGTGGAAGTGAAAAACGGACCTCCTGGAAGTTCAGGAAGGCCGGAAATGGGCCCTTTTCTGGCTAACAGAAAACCTTCGGAGCCCAGGGAGGCCTCATGGAGTCTTGAGAAGAGAGGGTAAAAATGACACCCCCGGCCATGGTGCAGGAGGCTGACTAGGCCACGCCCACCATGGCCACACCCATCCAGCAACCGGGCAGAGAACCCTTTGCTAAAATTTTCGAAGCCCACCCCTGGTTGGGGACTGCTGGTCTTGGGTCCTCTGGTTGGACTAGACCAGGGATTTCCAACCTTGGCAACTTTAAGCCTGGCAGACTTCAATTCCCAGAATTCCCCAGCCAGTTTTGCTGGTTGCCAAGGTAAAAGTTGTCAAGGTTGGAGACTCCTGGACTGGAAGACACCCCCCCCCCCAATGTTCCTTCCAACTCTGTTATTCTGTTGTTATTATATTCCAGGAGGTGTTTTTTTTTTCCCCAAATTCTGAGAAAAGCTGTCTTGATATTTGTACATTGATCTCCAGTTATAAGTATCAGCCCGGTTTGTGGCTGGAAGCCCCACAACACACACACACACACACACACACACACACGCACCCTCTCTAAATGTACAATAAAAACGATGTAGCTGGGTAATCTAATTGTTCTCTGACCACAAGGGAAGTCAGGCTGGGGAGGCAGCCAGGGCAGCGGTGGAGGCAAAGATGTAATTGACTCATCCCGTCGCGAAGCTCCTGTCTCATTAACTGTCCTGTCTCGGGCTGCTGCTAATTGCTGTAATTAGTTTTCCGCTGACCAGCTGTTAAGCTCTTCAGCGAGGTTGTCTTGTTTTCCCCCATCTATGATTGAAAATCAATAAAGTAGAAAATTGCAAGAATACATATCAGGGTGGGTCTTGGGGAAGGGAGTGGGTGGTGGTGGGAAAAGGAAGAGAGAGGGCTGGGCCAAAGTGGGGGCACTCACTTACGTCTGGTTTGTGAAGTTCCAGGGTTGCAAATAGGCTGCACTTATGAAAACTGAACGCGTTTGCAACTGGTTTCCATAATGCAAAGTTTTTCAACCTTTGGCAATTTTAAGCGATGTGGATGTTCGATTCCCAAAATTCCCTAGGCAGATGAGGAATTTCACATTGGGTGACACCCCCCCTTGTCCAGAGTAAATGTCACCCTTTGGATTATGCACATCTCAATTTTTATAGCTGCCTCACAGATTATGACATATTTTTGCTCACATCAAAGCTTCATTAAGCTTCCCAGTTCCCAGATCTTTATGTCTATTTCTCTCTCTCCGTCTCTTTCATCATCTATCATGTATTTGTCTGTCTATCAACTATCTTATCAATCATCTACATCCATCCATCCGTTATCTATCTATCATCACAAACCTCAGCTTTTCAATCACACACACATACACACACATCCATCCTTTCCTCCCACTGTCTGTCTGTCTATCAATACAGAAGCCTGATGATGTCAGATGAGATTCTGCCGAAATGTTGCTACAACTTTAAAAGCACAACTACAATGACGTGGAATAATACCCGAACGAAGCTGAACAGCATACATGTAAGTACCCGCAAAAACTTAAAAAAACAAATATATATATATAATAGATTGTTTTTTAAAGTTTTCGCGGGTACTTACATGTGTGCTGTTCAGCTTCCTTCGGGTATTATCCCATGTCATTGTAGTGCTACAACTTTAAAAGCACTACAATGACATGGGATAATACCCGAAGGAAACTGAATAGCACACGTATAATAGATATATATAAAATCATCACAAACCTTAGCTTTTCAATCAAATATTTTATATATCTCTTTCTTTCTCTGCCCCCCCCGTTCCTCTCCCTCTCTATCTATCTCTATCTCTCATCTATCTGTCTTTCTATCAATCATCTATCTCTATAATCTATCATCATATACCTTAGCTTCTCAATCAAATATTTTATAATCACTTTTTCCTCCATCCACCCATTATCTATCTATCTATCTATCTATCTATCTATCTATCTATCTATCTATCTATCTATCATCTGTCATCAAATTGCATAAAGCAATGCCAGAGATGATCACTTGGATATCCAAATTTGGCATCTAGTTATGGGGCCACTGCTTAAACTTTTGTATATAATTATGTGGACTGTGTATCTATGTTTACTTCTTTTCTGTTATGTTCTCATCGTACACTAAATAAATAAATAACTCATCATCATCATTTATCATCTTATTTTTGGTTAGAAGTACTGTTATTTCTTCTCTGCTTATTTAAATACTAATCCAGATTTTGCAGTTCTGAGTGTTGCAGGTTCTTTGCTTTTGTGATCACAGATGTGCTGTTTGAAATTTTTCATGGTGTCCTTTTATTAACATATTAGGTTGCTACTTTGTTCATTAAATATATTTTTAATGTTTAGGAATGCTTGTGGACAACGTGCATTCTTAAAACATTCCAAAGAAAGCAACCTCAGTGTAATTTGATATGTTCCTGTATCAAGATTGTCCCGTGCTAGGTTTAGACTGGCAAGTCGGAGCAGAGGGGTGCATCAGTCAAGCCGGATCTCGAGGCAGTAATACACACTGACACATTACTCTTTACCTTGTGCATGCAATGTTTTGTCTGTGAACAAAAGCACCTTGGTATTCCCAAGGCGTTCAACTAAAACACTGCAATGAGCAATCAATATAATCTTATGGATAATTGCTTCAGAATTCTTTATGCCGTGTTTTTCAAATGCTTATCCTCAGTAAAATATTAACACAACAGCTCTCGAGGTCATTTTATGTCTGATCACAACAAATTCTGCTTTTTGGAAAGGGTCTCTCAAGCAGCGGGTGTAGATTTCGTGAATAAGAGGACAAAAGAGATGTGAAGAGACAGGTGCAGAGGTGGTATTCAGCAAGTTTTGACCAGGTCTGGAGAACTGGCAGCGGAAATTTTGAGAAGTTTGGAGAACTGGCAAATCCCACTTCTGACTACAGATTTTGCAGTATCCTTCCCCTGCCACGCCCACCAAGCCACGCCCAAAGATAGGTGTCTATAAACCTCTGAAATATAGCATGAAAGACAGGTAGTTCCCAACATACGACTGTCAACAAAAAAGATATTCCTTTGGTCTTTTTAGCTGCCAGAAAAAGGGAGTGGGAGAAAACAGGGCATTCCTTAAATGCCTAGATAATCACCCTGGCAGCCCAAAGTTGTCAGAGTGTAAGAAGGCTATTGGAGAGCATGATTGATGACTCTTGGCTATGGATGTGTCCCATTGGAGAATATACATCCAGGGGGTGGGGGGAAGACCAGGGTCAAGGGGGAAATGTATGATATAATTTAGTATCATCTGCACCCAGTTAAATGCCAATATGGCCACTTCTAATAAATCAATTTTCTTTTCTCTGAGATGCAGCTAGAGACTTATGATTTGAATGGGGGTGGATTTGTTGGAACCCTGACAGCAACCACAATTGAGCCCCAAATTTCTATTGTTAAATGAGACAGTTGTTAAGTGAATTTTGCCCCATTTTACCACCTTTCTTGCCACAACTGTTAAATGAATCACTGCAGTTGTTAAGTTAGTAACATGGTCGTTAAGTGAATCCGGCTTCCCTGTTGACTTTGCTTGTCAGAAAGTTGCAAAAGATGATCACATGTCCCTGGGACACTGCAACCATCATAACTGTGAGTCAGTTGCCAAGCATCTGAATTTTGACCTGATCCTGAGGATGCAGCAATATAAGTTGTAAGCATGAAAAGCAATCATAAGTCCCTTTTTTCAGTGCCATTGGAACTTTGAATGGTCACTAAATGAACTCTCAAGGACTACTTGTGATAAAATGTATTTAATGCAGCTGTTCTGTTTTTGGGAACCAGACCACCCAATCCGAAAGCCCAAAATACAGAGAAGGCCTATTTACCGTTCACCTAATGTCTGTGCAAATATCACAGAACAAAATTATAAATTGGAAATATCACAGAACAAAATTATAAATTGGAATTGGGGTGGAGGGAAGAGCAGGGTCAAGGGGGAAATGAATGATGTATTTTTGTATCTGCTGTATCCAGCCAACACCAACATAGCTACTTCTAATGAATTAATTTTCTTTTCTCTGAGATGCGGCTAGGGACTTATGATTTGAATGAGGGTGGATTTGTAGGACCTCTGACAAACCGGTGGTCCTCAACTTATGACCATTCATCCTGCTACCATTTAAAATGACAATGGCGCTGAACAAAGACACTAACAACACTGTGCCCAAAGTTATGGCCACTTCAGGATCCCCATTCAGGCCCTTTGCAATCCACCCACCCTTATGGGCCACCTCAGGGGTGCTGCAATTGGAATACCCCAACCCATCTTCTCCCCATACCACTCTGCTGGGTCTCTTGGGGCCACCTCCCAACCAGCTGGGGCCCCACATTTATCAGGTTCCAACTTCCTGGTATTATTTAACATATACTTTACTTTAATATACAGTTAGTCTTTGACTTACAGCAGTTCACTTAGTGACTGTTCAAAGTTACAATGGCAGTGAAAAATAGTGACCTATGATCATTTTTCACACTTACAACCATTTCAGCCTCCCAGTGGTCACAAGATCAAAATTTGGAAGCTTGGCAACTGGTTCCTATTTATGATGGTTGAAATATGCCAGAGTCATGTGACTCCCCTTTGGCAACCTCCTGACAAGCAAAGTCAATGGGGAAGCTGGATTCACATAATGACCGGGTTACTAACTTAATAACTATTGTGATTCACTTAACAGTTGTGGCAAGAAAGGTCAAAGGGGCAAAATTCACTAAACAACTGTCTCGCTTAGCAACAGGGCTCAATTCTGATCATAAATCAAGGATTACTCATATTAATATATGAGAACAATTATCCAGTGGAATGGCTTGCCTTCAAAAGTTGTGGGTACTCCATTACTGGAGGATTTTTTAAGAAGAGATTGGACAGTCATTTGTGTTCCATATTAACATACTCCAAATAGGCTATTCCTGTTGGACAAAAATACCCGACGCTGATTGGTTACTTTTCTCAAGGCTGATTGGCCAATAATAGCAAGCCTATGATTGGCCAATTCGAGCGGCGGGAAAAACAAGTAGCCATCATTGGACACTAGCCGCGAGCAGCTTCTCTATAAAAAGAGCTGCCACGGTTCCTGGTTAAGACGGACTTTCTGCACTAAATAGAGGATCTGAAGTTACGCTGATCTCCGAGTCTAATTTCCTGCGAACACAACACTGGCGACGAAGGTGGGATTCTGAGAAAGGAGATCAGTTGGGCATGTGGCATTGAAAACCGAGCAGACGAAATGGCCGGAACCAACTCGCCACCCGCACCATTCAACCCAGCAGCAGAGGACTAGGAATCCGATATCGATAGATTCCTCATGTTCTTGGAGAGCAACGATCTACAAGGAATCTCAGACAACCGAAAAAGAGCCGTATTCCTGACACACTGTGGGCCCACAGTGTTCAAGATGGCCAAGGCACTAGTGAAACCAGACGATGTGAAGCAGATGGCCTGGCCAGACCTAGAGAAGCTGCTGAAGGCTCACTACGCACTGACCGTCTCCAGCCTCATCAGGAGACACGAGTTTTACAAATGGGACCAGAGGGAAGGTGTGAGCATCACAGACTTTGTAGCCGCTCTGAGGGACATTGGAGGGGCATGCGAATTCCTAAACATGGACGAAGCCATGAGGGATAGCGTAGTCCTCGGACTAAGAGACCTTACCCTACAAAGCCGGCTGCTAACCCGGCCAAAGATTACCATTACCAAGACTATTTCTGAAGCCATGGCAGCAGAAGCAACCAAAAGGTCAGCGGCAAAGATGCAGCAGATGAATGCCAACTCACTAAAGACACCGACCGAGACGAATCAGAGCACTGAGAAGAAGGTTGAAAGCACACACAAAACCTCCACACGCTATACAGACAGTGGATCGTCTGGAATAGACGAGGACGACGAAGAAGAAATCCACAGACTCCAGGCTGAGCGAGAGTGGTGACTGAAAAATGGTCATAAGTCGGGGTTTCAGTGTGTTGGATGCGGAGGAGACCACCCCCATTCTGAGTGCCGGTTCTTAGACGCCATGTGCCAGTACTGCGAACGGCAGGGCCACATCGCATGAGTATGCCGAAACCGGAAAAGCTACAGCCCCAGACAGAGGGACAACACACCACCAAGAAATAAAGAAAGGACAACGTGGAGCCGCAAGAGTCGTGAAGGCAAAGGAAAGCAGCCAAACAAAAACTATAGGAAAGAGGAAACTCATCAAACCATCACCATCGGCCATTCTAATGCAACAAATGGCCAAAAGGTACATGTGGCAGTCCAGGTCGAGGGCCAAGAATGTAAGATGGAGGTCGATTCTGGATCGTACCTATTGATGGTATCATGGGATACCATCAAAAGACTAGTACCGCACATTGGCAGAGCTGAACTGGAACACCAATCGCTAATTTTAAAAGACTACCAAGGAAACAGAATACTTGTAGTTGGACTTGGACACTTCCAGATAAGTTTCAAAGAACACCAAAAGATATTGCCTCTAACCATCGTAGACCAGAACTGACCAAGCCTGCTGGGACTCGAGTGGTTCGAACCTCTAGGAATCGGAGTGACCGGCATTAACCACATCACCAACGCAGACTGGGAGGAGAACCTGATGAGAGAGTTCCAGGACATCTTCGATGGAAAGTTAGGCAAGTACCAAGGGTCCCCTATTTCATTCAATTTAGACCCAACCATAGCTCCAATTAGACTAAAGGCGAGGCGAGTCCCCTTCGCACTAAAACCCAACACTGATGAAGAATTAAACAAACTAATAGAATAAGGTATTCTGAAACCAATTGACCACGCCAAATGGGAAACCCCAATCGTGACCCCAGTTAAGCCGGATGGGTCTGTGAGAATTTGTGGGGACTACAAGGCTCCCCTAAACAATGCTCTACAACAAAGTGCATATCCAGTTCCGGTAGTACAACATCTACTACACTCATTGGGAAGGGGCAGGGTCTTCACAAAGCTCAACCTAGCCCAAGCTTACCAACAATTGCCAGTAGACCCTGAAACAGCAGAGGCACAAATGATTGTGACTCATATGAGAGCATTCAAATGTAAAAGGCTACAATTCGGAGTCAGCATAGCCCCTGGGGTATTCCAAACCTAATGGAGCGATTATTACAAGGGATAAAAGGAGTAGTCCCATACTTTGACAACATGCTCATCTCAGCTAACGATGAGAGACAACTAGAAGCCCGTCTCAGAGAGGTTTTGCAAAGGTGCCAAAAAGTGGGACTCAAGGTGCAAAAAGAAAAGTGTAAATTGGCCACATCAAAAGTTGAATTCCTGGGGTACCAAATCGATAAAGAGGGCATCCACCCCACAGAAAAAAAGATTAAGGCAATCAAAGAAGCGCCTAGACCTAAAAATAAAGTTGAATTACAAGCATTCTTGGGACTTATAAACTTTTACCACGTCTTTCTGCCAAAGAAGACAACTACGGCGGAACCACTACATAGACTATTAGACAAATCGGCCACCTGGATTTGGGGATGATGTGAAGAGATAGAATTCCAGCAGATAAAAGACCTCATCACCTCCGACTCGGTATTGATGCAATACAACGAGACATTACCATTAACAGTCACCTGCGATGCATCACCGTTTGGCATCGGAGCTGTACTTAGCCACCTTCTGCCTGATGGAAGAGAAGCCCCCATCACCTTTTATTCAAAGACTCTTTCAAAAACTGAATGGAACTATAGCCAGTTGGATAGAGAGGCATTGGCGGTAATATCCGGCGGAAAACGTTTCCACAAATACCTTTGTGGTAGGACGTTTACCTTTGTTACCGATCACAAACTCCTTTTAGGAATACTTGCAGGAAACAGAGCCACCCCAAACATACTATCTCCGAGAATGACAAGGTGGTCCGAGTTTCTGGCAGCATACAACTATAGACTGATCCATCGACCCGGTAAAGACATTTCTTATGCTGATGCCTTGATCCGCAACCCCCTACCAGACATAGAGACTGACCCGGCACCAACCATTTCCACCCTACAAATTGAGACTCTAGCAAACCTACCAATAACCATGGCTGACATTGCCAGAATGACTGTAAAAGACAAGACATTATCACAAGTGTTAAACTGGGTAGGAAAAGGTTGGCCGGAAAACGAGACAGACATTACTTTTAAACCTTTCAAGAATAGGCAAACTGAACTGTCATTGCTAAAAGGTTGTATACTTTGGGGTGATCGGGTAATAATACCAGAACCGTTATAAGAACAGGTACTGTGTATGTTGCACAAAGGCCACCCAGGCATCGTGCGAATGAAATCCCTGGCCAGGAGCTACATATGGTGGCCAGGGATGGACAAAGACATTGGGAAATGAGTCAAAACCTGTGGGAAATGCCAAAACTCCCGCCCTGCACCCCCTTCAGCACCTGTCCTGGACTGGGAAACACCAAAGGACCCCTGGTCACGGATACATATAGACTTTGCGGGGCCAACAAAAGAGCATACATTTCTAATCATAGTAGATGCTTACTCCAATTAGTTGGGAGTGTAAGCCTCATGCACTCTACTACCACTGAAGCAGTCATCAAACAACTGCAGAAACTATTCACCACACACAAGTTACCGGACGTGCTCATCTCCAATAACGGGCCACAGTTTACCACATTACAATTCGAAAAATTTCTCGCTGAACAGGGCATACGACATGCCTTGACAGCACCGGCCTGACCGGTGACAAACGGAAGAGCGGAACGCATGGCACGGTATACCAAAGAAACATTCGACAAATTAGACATAGGGGACATGCAGGAAAGAATTGAAAAAATGCTCATTATACAGCACAAAACACCAAATTCCACTACAAATAAAAGCCCAGCAGAATTACTAATGGGCAGAAAACTACGATCACAATTAGATAGATTACACCCAACATACACCGCCAAAAAACCAACCGATTCCTCCAGCAAGTATCGCAAATTCGAACCAGGAAATTTAGTCTATGCAAAGAACCTCACCGGCCACCCATTGTGGGTACTGGCAAGGATAACACAAATAACAAGACCACGGTCCTATAGACTAGAGACAGATGACGGCCAAACCTGGTGAAGACACATTGACCAGTTATAGTCACGAACACTAGAACGTACCACCGACACACCCAGACATGAAGAACAACACACACACACACACCAACAACATCACAAACGTTACACAAAAATATCACCAGACCAACCAGAGAGGGGGGAGACCCCTCAATAACAAATAAGGGGGGGGAACCCTCCGGTAGAAAAAGAAACCCCAGAAAAACTAAATAATTACAATAAACATTCACAAATAAATGCAAGCAAAAATAATGACCTACCCGCAGAAGTCTTCAGAGAGGAGCAAGCGGCACAAGAAGACCTGGATGCCTTGCCGGAAAGGAGCAGCTGGGCTGACTCTACCAGCCCGAGTAGGTCGGGTGGGAGTGGCATGGCTGACTCTACCTTCCAGGAGGTTCGACAGAGAAAGACAGGAGAAACAGCAATCCCCTCCGAACCTGCTGAAGACGACGACACAACTAAACTGCGCAGGTTAACTAGGCAACCTAAAAGCCCTCCTACTTACGTGACTACGTACGGTAGGACCCTATGAAGAGGGGAGGAGTGTTCCATATTAACATACTCCAAATAGGCTATTCCTATTGGACAAAAATACCCGACGCTGATTGGTTACTTTTCTCGACGCTGATTGGCCAATAATAGCAACCCTATGATTGGCCAATTCGAGCGGCGGGAAAAACAAGTAGCCATCATTGGACACTAGCCGCGAGCAGCTTCTCTATAAAAAGAGCTGCCGCAGCTCCTGGTTAAGACAGACTTTCTGCACTAAATAAAAGAGCTGAAGTTACGCTGATCTCCGAGTCTAATTTCCCACGAACACAACAATTTGTCTCAAATGATATTGGACCGTGATGACGAATCTATGACATGCGCGCCACATGTGGCACACAGAGCCATTTGTGTCAGCATGTGAGCTGCAGGCAAACTTATCTCATTGCACATGCATGCGCCTCACAGCTGATTTTTGGGCAGTTTGATGCCTTTTTTGGCCTCCCAAAGGCTTGAGGAAGGCTTCTGCAGGCTTTACAGGCTGAAAATTGGTTCCATTTCATCACTTCCTGCTGTTCCGAAAATACCAGAAGTGACAAAATGGGGCTAGTTTTCAGCCTGCAAAGTCTGCTGAAACCTTCCTGAAGCCTCTGGGAGGCCGAAAAAGGTCTCAAAGCAACCGAAAATCAGTTGTGAGGCACAGTGCAGTTAAGGGGGTGGCATGGGGGGGCGGGATTGCACACGCATGCGTAGGGTATATGGAGTGGTGCATTGCCTTCACCTGGAAGCTGGCATGCAAGTGCGAGCATGCAAGCGTGTGCACAATTTTGGGCACAGGAGCCCAGAAAGGTTAGCCATCACTGGTATAGGATTTCCCTCTTGTGCAGGGGGTTAGACTAGAAGATCTCCAAGGTCCCTTTCAAATCTGTTGTTTTGTTAAAACAAGAACAATACAAAAACAAAGGATACTTGCACTGTTTCTAAAAATGCCTCCGAGCTGCAGAGAAAACCGCCTGGGATTTTTAGAAGCTCTGTAAACAGAGATGGGCATTAAAACATCTTGCTGTTTTAAGCAAACCGGTGTAATTCGCATTTCGGGGACTAGCTACAGGTCAAAACCCAGACAATCTTTTTCCATTTCTCAGCTCAATATGGGATAGCAAGATATTAGGAAAAGCTGCATATAAAAAGATGTAGATTAGGGAAGCTGCTTGCCGAAAATGCACCTATTAGAAGAACAATGGGTATATTAACGGAAAGGAATCCAAAAGGCATTAGGAGAAATTGCGTATTAAACCACATATATTAGTACGTGTATTAGTATATCTCTCTCTCCACGCGTATGTGCTTGTCTGTGTGTGTAGATGTGTGTTTAGTTATGGACATGTAGCAATTGGATGGAATGGACTTAGAATTGAATAAATGTGAAATTGACCATCGCACAAATAAGATCAGGCAGTCATCCCTAACTAAAATTTATTTCTTTACACTGTTGGAGATGAGCTTAAAATCTCTTAAAGTCCTCTGACTGAGAATTCATCCAATGCCTCCCTACCTGTCTCCTCCTCTCTACGTTTCCAGCAAACCGCCATAAACGACCCCAGATCCAACAACCTCAAGCAAGCTGTCTCCTTCATAAGGGCTGATTACTTGTTTCTGTATTCCTCCTAATCTTCTTGTGGAAAACCCCAATATCAAAATATTGCACAATCTTAGATTTGATGTTCTTGGAACTTGCTTGTTTTCTTGCTGCAGACATTTCATCCCTAAACTAGGTAACTACCAATAACATTGATTATGTTATCTAGTTTGGTAATGAAACATCCAAGCTCAGAAACCCTCAAGGACTCCACAGTCCTCCTCCTCCTCCTCCCCCCCCCCCAAACCCCACTCCAGTCTAGCACTGTTGATGTTATCAAGTTTGGTAATGAAATGTCTCCAAGAATACAACTTAGCTCAGAAAGAATCAAGGACCTCACAGTCTCCTCCTCCTCCTCCTCCCCCCTCCCTGCCAAACCCCATTTCATTCTAGCACTGATGGTGTTGCCTAGTTTGATAATGAAATGTCTGCAAGAAAACAACCAAGCTCAGAAAGCATCATGAACTCCAAAGTCCTCTTCCTCTTCCATTCCACTGCCTCTTCCTCTTTTCCCTCCTCCTCCTCCTCCTCTTCCGATGATGATGTTACCTAGTTCGGTAATGAAACATCTGTAAGAAAACAGCCAAACAGTTCAGAAAGCACATGTTCTCCATTATCATCTTGGATTGATTAGATTTGAAGTTCTTCCAACAATGCCATTTCAAAACACTTTTCACCCTGCCCAATCAGGTCCTAACAAGCTCAATACCAGTAGTCCTCAACATACAATCATCCATTTAACAATCATTCAAAGTTAAGACACCGCTGAAAAAAAAAAAGACTTACAACTGGTCCTCACAGGTACGACCATTACAGTGTTCCTGACTGTCACATGTCCCAAATCCAGGTGTTTTGCCAATTGGCTTGTGTTTATGATGGTTCCAGTGTCCTCAGGTCACATGATCGCCATTTCTGACCTTCCCAGGAAGCTTCTAATGAGCAAAAACAATGGGAGCAGGCGAGAGGGGGGAACCAGATTTGCTTAATGACCAAAAAAAAAAAGGTGGTAAAATTAAACACGACTCAGTCAGTGGTGGGATTCAAAAAAATTTACTGCCAGTTCTATGGGCATGGCTTGGTGGGTGTGGCAGGGGAAGAATACTGTAAAATCCCCATTCCCTCCATGCTCCACTAACCTTCTTTCCAGCTCCGTTCTCTTGTGCAGGGCAACCAAAGAAGACCCAGCCAATCAGCTGGGACTCAATGGGAGGCAGAGAATATATGGGGGCAGGGCCAGTCAGAGGTGGTACTGGCTGGTTCTATGAACTACTCAAAATTTCCACTACTAGTTCTCTAGAACTGGTCAGAACCTGCTGAATACCACCTCTGAACTTGCTTAATGACCGTTCTTGATGGGGGTCGCAAGTCGAGGACTACCTGCAACTTTACTTCTGTGCTTGGGTAAGTATGCTAAATGGAAACTGTTTGGAAGAATTCTCCCTTTCTGCCACCACCCCAACCCAACCCCCCCGCCAAACAATTCCTAGCATCAATGAATATTTTTCTCTGTAGTCAGATAAATAGATGTTTCATATTCAATCTTTCATGCAGGGCGGAAAGGAAAGGAGGGATTTCTGGATCTGGGTTGCCGCTGAGAAGCTATAAAAACGCTCGGAAAGGACAGGGGAAGGTGATGCACAAGGCCCTGTATTAGCACATGTTTGTAGCAGACAGCAGGGGAGTGGTGGAGATGTGGTTGTCCATTGTCTGAGCAGAGTTTATTATCACGCCTCTGACGGAGCATGCCGAGAATGGATGCGCCGGACCCCGGCGTTAATCTGCTAGCAAAAAAAAACACAAAAAAACATACAGGCCCCATCATCTAATAGTCCATTCGTCTGGGGAGCATGCGGGGGTGTGTGTGGAGGAAGCAGCCACGGCGAATATGAATCGTTGCCTTTTAAAATTCCCCAAGCAAACGCAGCTTCTCGGCAGAGAGGGAAATGTTGCTGAATAAAGCAAGCAGCAGGCCTGGAAATGCAGAAGGCCAACGATTTGTTTTCTTTATTTATGAGATTTTTATCCCGCTTTTGTAACTTTTATAATATGCATGTGCATATGCATGTGCATATGCATATGCATATCTGTATCTGTATCTGTATCTGTATCTGTATCTGTATCTGTATCTGTATCTGTATCTGTATCTGTATCTGTATCTGTATCTGTATCTGTAT
>BLBF01000042.1:25968787-25985696 GCA_015471245.1 Laticauda colubrina | reverse complement strand
TGTATCTGTATCTGTATCTGTATCTGTATCTGTATCTGTATCTGTATTTATGAAGCTCTTGCCGTGTTTGGGTCTTTTCCCGTGTAAGATTGAGAGTATCTTGGCGACATTTTGATGAGGTATTTATAGAGAGACGGCAGCTCCGTTCATGCTTTGCTCGCACAAACATGAAACCGAAAGCACCAGCCTGAAGATGGTGAGCGGGATCTCATCGAAACGTCACCAAGATACTCTCAATCTTACATGGGAAAAGACCTGAACACGCCAAGACCTGCATACCTGTACCCGTGAAAATCTACAAAAACTTCTATATCTATAATTGGACACACAAGGAATTTGTCTTTGGTGCATGAGCTCTTAGTGTATAGAAGAAAAAATAAAAATAAATTCATCAAGAATCATAAATTATAACACTTAGTGATAGCCATTGGTTACTAATAAGCAATCAAATCTTACTAGGCAACAAATAAAACAATATAAATTGTAAAGATGCAAGAAATATGGTTATAGTCCTAAGTGGGAAGAGATAGGTACTAGGAAGTATGAGAGAATAATAATAATACAGTCTTACTAAGTAGTTTGACAGTGTTGTGGGAATTAGTTGTTTAAGCCCCTGTCACACTGCACCAATAGATGGAAAGAGGATGTAAAATGGAGAAAAACACTTGCCATCCATTGGTTAACGCGATGCTTCCGTTCTGTACTCACTGCCTCCGTTTTGCTTCCTCTCTATCCGTCCAGCATCTGTTTATTGACATTTCATCTGCTCAAAAGGTTTTGAGCTGCTCAAAACTTTTGAGCAGAAAATGTATCCAATGCATCCGTTCTGCATCCGCTAGGCATACGGGGGACATCCGTTCTGCATCCATTACGCATCTGCTATATCCGCTAGGTATCCGCTGCACATCCGCGCAACTCAAATCCGTTCCAGCGGTAAACGGACGCAGGGAGGAAGCAGAACGGACGCGCAGCGTTAGTAGCACGGACGGAGAAATGATGAAAGCGGATGCAGCTACGCATCCGCGTCATCGGCTACGCATCCGCTCTGCATCCGCTCTGCATCCTCTACGCATCTGCTCTGCATCCGCTCTGCATCCTCTACACATCCGCTCTGCATCCTCTACGCATCTGCTCTGCATCCGCTCTGCATCCTCTACGCATCCTCTACACATCCTCTACGCATCCGCTCTGCATCCGCTCTGCATCTGCTCTGCATCCGCTTCCATCTGCTAGGCTTCTGTTCCGCATCCGCTTTCCATCCGCTCTGCATCCTCCCCCCGTCCGTTCCTTTCCGTGTTATCCGCTCTGCTTATGCAAATTTTTGTCCCTTTTGAGACCAGATAACAACGGATGGAACATTTTTCTCATCTGCTGTGTCCTTTTTACAAACGTTTTGCATCCATTGGGCAGTGTGACAGGGCCTTTAGCAGAGTAATGGCATGTGGGAAAAATCTGTCTTTGTGTCTAATTGTTCTGGGGTGCAGTGTTCTATAGTGCCATTTTGAGGGAAGGAATTGAAACAGTTTATGTCCAGGATGTGAGGGGTCTATAGATATTTTCACAGCCCTCTTTTTGACTAGTGCAATACAAGGGCCTTGATGGAAGGCAGGTTGGTAGCAATTGTTTTTTTTTCTGCAGTTTTAATTATCCTCTGAAGTCTCTGTCTCTCTTGTTTGGTTGCAGAGCCAAACCAGACAGTTATAGAGTTATAGAGGAGAGTTATAGAAGTGCAGAAGCCATTTCAGAATTGCCCCCGTTAGCAATTTGGGCACGGGGTGGGTTGAAAATGGCACAGGGCCAGGCTTTGAAATATGCATTTACAAAAGGCAGCCTGAGTGGCAGGAGCTGGCAACTCAGCCCCTCACACCCAGCTTTCACGGAATTGCACAAGGGATACCAGGAGTGGCAAGCCATCGATAAACAAGTGAGCCACACATGGCGGAGAGACAGGAGAAAATGGATGGGGAAAACCAGTTCCTGCAGGTTTATAGATCCAAGCCCAACAGTAAATTGAGGATTGGGGATCTGATGATGGCTTAAGGCCAAGAGGCCTCTGTTAGCCTCTCCAGGGCTGCAGTGTTTAAGTTCCTCCCAGTGTCTGATGGCATAAGAGCAAATATTTATTTGCTCTCACAGCTGCAGCACAACTGTGACACTCAGGGCATGTTGCTCTTGGCTTTCCGGGGGTGGAGACCAACCTCTTAGGATGCTCTCGATCTGAGGACGGTGAGCAAGGTGGGTCTAGGACAACTCACTACAGCAAGGTGAGCACGGATGGACTGGGTGTGAATAGGAGAGGCACGGCTGGGAAGCTGTTGCTGTCCCACCTGGCTGGGTAAGCACAGCCCGGTGGATGCAGCTTAGATGGCCGCCACCAAATCAGCCCCACCAACTGGATGCTAGACATGTTACTCAGTTAACACTAAATGTGGGATGATTCAAGGACGAAGCAGGAAGGGGAAGAGGCACTTCTACCCTCTCACCCAGAAGAAACATCAGTGCCAGCTGATGGGATGCAGAGACGGGAACAATTCTCAGGGAGGAGAATTGCACCGCAGGACAATTTGGACGAAGCAGGGAGGGGAAGAGGCACAATTGTCCCTTCATCTAGTGGACCAGGGCGACTTGTCCTGTGTCCAGTCAAAAGGGCCAAGCCAGCATTGGCCATTCAGCTGTTCCCACCAGATGGGAGGAATTGATGACGGCCATGATCCAGCCATCCCCACCCTGCTGGTGCAGGACAGCCACACACACCCAGTTGCACCCACCCAGTCATGCCCATTCCAGCCGCAGCCACCAGGATGTGGCCACCCAGCCACGGTGAGTTTGTCCTATTCCACACATGGCGGCTACTGCTGCTAAGAGCAAACTAAGTGACTGGTTCTCAATATTTGGATGTAGAATGTGTTTGGAAGAAATATCCACCTGGTTCGGTTCCAAGTGGGGAGAAAGACACTGGAAACATGGAGACTGATTGGAAAGATGGTTTACTGATGGACAGGATCATATGGGTTTGAGGTCCTGGGCAGCAGACCACCTGGAGTTGAGGGAGAGGGGTATTTATACCCTCTCTTGGGCCTTGCCCTTGAGCTTCCTGTTCCTGTGCAAGAAATGTATCCTATTGGTTGTTGTCAGACTCTCAGGGGGTTATGCAGGGACCATAGGGGTCATGAGCAGGGGGTGAATGGGTGAGTGGGGCCAAAGTAGTTTTTTCAAGGGGGCCATTTGATCATTCCCAAGACCGTACCTGAGCTTGCTTTGCCCCGCTTGTTAAAAGCACAGTTAAAAAGAAGACTAAGAGGGGAAAAAAGCTACTTTGCAGAGCATAACAGTAAATCTTATTGATCCAACAAAACCTTTGTATCTTTTCCACAGCATTTAATGTTCGCGATTTGCTAATTACAGATATATCAACTGGCCAATTGTAAAAGTGGGGCCCATTAAACATCTAGGATTCTTTGGAACTAAAAAGGTCGGGATCTCGTATTATTTCTTCTCTTTTAAATCTGTATCTCTGGCTATAATTCCCTTACATTAAAAAAAAACAAAAACCCTGAGTTTTCTTCCTCCTGTCCTTTTCTCTCTGTGGATGTTCTCTTCACTCAGATGCAGAGCTGGAAAACTGGGATTGTGCAAAAGCTGTTGGGTGAAGACTTCTGACCATTAAGCTTGCCACCCACCCTGCTCTAGTATGTGCTATATTTCCTTTGTTTGAAGCCCAGCTGATAGGCGCGGCAAAGGGGATTCCACACCTCAACTGTTTAACTCACCGGGGCTGCAGTGGAAGTTTAAAGCCATTTTCAAACGCATTGCGGTTGTTACACTGGTTGAATCCCACCACTGGCCATGATGGACCTCAAACACATGTCTAGTTCTAATCCAGGAGTCTTCAAACTTGACAGCTTTAAGACTTGTAGATTTCAACTCCCAGAATTCCTCCTCAGGTCATGTTAGCTCAGGAATCCTGGGTGGCTTTTGATAGACCTCCAGAATATGTGTATTCTGTCCGGAAAAGAAGCACGTGAGACCAGGTTCCAACTAACAACTCTTTATTCAGTTAACAGCAACAGTAACGGAACATTGGCTCAAGCCGCGGCAGCCCTTTACATAGAGGCTTGCCTGCCAGCTTGTAGCCAATGACATCAATTTAATCTTGCCACCTTTCAGCGGCTTCTTGGATTGATTCCTAATGAACCAATCCACTATTGGCCTTTTTGGCCAATCAGAATTGACTACTTGGAACCTTCCAAGTTATACAGAACACCCCTCCCCCTTTAGTTCAGTCCTATGTGAGTGATGTAGTCACGCAGATAGGTGGGGCTTTTTCTGGTCCTAGTTGACCTGCACGACTCATTCTCGCCTAGGACTTCAAGTGATTTGGTCAGGATCGTTTTCTCTCCGGCTTTTCTCCATGGAACCGCCTGGAAGGGTGAGTCAGCACTGCCGCTCCCGCCTGAGTTTCTCAGGCCGGTCAAAGTGATTCTGCCGCTCCCTCCCGGTTCAACCGGGCTGGTTGAGCTGGCCTGGCTGGCACCTTCCAGGTCGGCTTCCCTTTCGCCAGGACTTCTTCCGATGGTCTCATCTAACTGTAAGTGCTATTTTTGGTTGGTTAGATTTTCTGGTTGTGATTTTAATGGTTCATTTTCACACCCTTTTTTATTTATTTGTATCCCCCCCCCCTTGGTTTTGTTTCCATCGAAATTTATTATTCGAGGTTGCACGGTTATTTTGCGCTCGATGTGGCGGGAATGAAGCTGGTCTATGTGCCGCTTCCACTCTCTTCCATCGTCCACTGTTAGTTGGAAGGACTGGGGGCCTGTTACTTGTGTGATCGTGGCTGGAAGCCAAAGAGGGTCCCCGGTAAAATTCTTTGCATACACCAGGTCACCAATTTCGAAAGTGCGGTATCAGCTGGAAGAGTCGGGGGGGTTCTCTCAAGTATAATTGGGGTACAACCTATCTAAATGGGATCTGAGTTTTCTCCCCATTAATAATTCTGCCGGGCTCTTGTTTGTTGTGCTACTGGGAGTGATGTGTTGTAGTGTAAGTAAGCGGTTTAGCTTGTCTTGGACATTCCCATGGTCCATTTTCTCAAGGCCTTCTTTTGTGAACCGGACCATTCGCTCGGCCCTACCATTCACTGCCGGGTGAGCCGGCGTGGTTAGTGCATGGCGTATACCCAAAGAGGCTAAAGCCCATGTCACACTGCACCAATGGATGGAAAGAGGATGTAAAATGGAGAAAAACACTTGCCATCCATTGGTTAACACGATGCTTCTGTTTTGTACTCACTGCGTCCATTTTTCTTCCTCTCTATCCATCCAGCATCCGTCGACTGACATTTCATCCGCTCAAAACGTTTTGAGCTGCTCAAAACTTTTTGAGTGGAAAATGTATCCAACGTGTCCGTTCTGCATCTGCTAGGCATACGGGGAACATCCGTTCTGCATCCGTCATCATCCGTTACGTGTACGCTACATCTGCTAGGTATCCGCTGCGCATCTGCGCAACTCGCATTTGCTCCAGCAGAAAGCGGACACAGGGAGGAAGCAGAACGGATGCGGAATGGACACGCAGCGTTAGTATCATGGACAGAGAAAGGATGAAAGCGGATGCAGCTCGCAAACAAAGCATTTAAAACGGAAAGAATGTTCGCAGAGGGGACCTATCTCGGATATTAAGGATGTCTAGAGGATGCCTAGAGGATGCAAAAGGACACATAGGGGAAAACCTATATTGCCTATAAAAAGGGGGAGCAACTCACCTGGATCTCAGATCAGCAGCCCTGCTGTGCAGCTCTGCAGCCTTCATCTGCCTCTTGCTCTTCCACAGCACCCAGTCATGTCCACCATGGATTGTAACACGGTCCTTTTGGTAGCCACCATCGTTCGGCAACAGTGCGAAGCCATCTACAGGCTCTTTCAACTCTACTACGGGAAGAAAAGGAGGCAGCCAAGAAGCGTCTGGGTCCGAAGATGGATCGGGAGAAGAGCAGAGTACGGACTGTACTCTGATGGTGGAGCTGAGGAATGAAGAGCCTCGTGCATTCCAGAACTTCATGAGGATGCCTCCAGCCATGTTTGATGAAGTTGTGGAGCAGCTGACACCCAGGTTGACCAAGCAGAGCACCAACTTCCGGCCCAGCCTGGACCCTGGGCTCAAGGTGACACTGACTCTGCACCACCTGGCCTCAGGGACCACCTACAGGAGCATGCAGTAGGGCTGGAGGGTGCCACCCAACACCATCAGCATTGTGGTCAGAGAAGTGGTGCAGGCCATCATCGAAGAATACCTGGAGGAGCTCCTCCAGTGCCCCTCCACTGAAGAAGGATGGAAGAAAGTTGCAGAGCAGTGGTATCAGAAGTGGAACTTCCCACACACCGTTGGAGCCATAGATGGGAAGCATGTGGCCTGCAAAGCACCAGCCAAGTTGAGGTCCACTTATTTCAACTACAAGGGTTTCTTCAGCATCGTCCTCTTCGCCATGGTCAATGCTGACTACAAGTTCATGTACATCGATGCTTCAGGCAACGGGTCAGCTTCAGATGCCCAGGTATACAATGCCAGTCATCTCAAGGAGGGGCTGGAATGCAACCTCATCATGGGCTTCCCAGATCCAGACCCCCTGCCCAACGACACACAAGATGTGCCCTACTTCATCATGGGGGATGACGCCTTCTCCCTCAGAACCAACCTCATGAAGCCCTACACCTCCAGAGGCCTCACCCGTGAAGAGAGGATCTTCAACTACAGGCTGTCCAGGGCAAGGCGGGTGGTGGAGAATGCCTTTGGCATCCTGGCCAACAGGTTCCAGGTACTTCTCACCACCATGCAGCATCTCCCAGAGACCGTGAGGAGGATCGTGGAAGCTTGCTGCATCCTGCACAATCTCATGCGCACCCGCTACCCAGTCTTGCAGAACAGGCTCATGGACCGTCAACAAGGCAATGGGGACAAGAAGCTTGGGGAATGGAGGCAAGGGCGAAACCTGATAGACACGGAGGATGTGCAAGGCCCCAACAGAGCCTCACGTGAAGGGAAGAAGCAGCGCAACCTCCTGAAACACTGGTGCAATTCCCCAGCTGGAGCAGTGGAGTGGCAAGACAGGATGATAGATTATTAATGGATGGTTCCTTCAGCCTGTCTCATCACACTGATGAGATTGGGCCATGTATGTTGGGTGGGCCTACAATGAACAGGGCATTTAATAAAGAGTTGTGTTTATGTTGACATGTGTGGATCAATGATTACATTAGTATTGATAATGAAGGGCCATATGTGTGGCACCTGGGAGGGTGGACCATCCAGTCCCACTATGCTTGCACTGGAGGTTTATCTATCCCACAGCTATTACCCATCCCAAAGGTATCCCTGCCCATCCCACAGCTATTACCCATTCCAAAGGTATCCCTGCCCATCCCACTGCTATCCTTACCCATCCCACAAGCATGCAAAGGCTTAAACCATTTCTAAAAGTTTCCACCAAGACTTTATTTACAAAAATAAATGAAGCAAGTGTGTGTAGCAAAGATAATCTTTATTAATAACAAGCTGTAAAAGAAAAATGACCCAAGTCAAGTGTCCAAATAAAGTTTACAGGTAGCCACTCAGTCTCTGGCACTCTTCTCTGTCACTCAGAGGTATGCCCAGTCTCAGGGGTGAAGGGTCCAGGTGCTGTGGAGGTGGATGCTGCTGGAGTGCTGGTCTGAAGCGCCACTGGGGTGCCTGGCCCCGAGAGGACAACAGGTGACGGTGTGTTGAGGAAGCTCTCAGACAGCTGGCTCAGCGCCGTGATATTGAGAGCTCCTTCCTCCATGCCATGGGGTGTCAGCCCCAGTACCAACGACAGATGTACTGAGGCCGGGCTTGGCTGTGGGGTGGAGGAAGGAGCAGTGTAGTGGGGCTGTCTGGTCTGCAGCTGGGTGAGGACTGGCGTGAGTGGCATCGGTGACGTGGGTGGCATCGGTGGCGTCAGTGGCAGCAGTGGCATGGGTGGCATCGGTGGCATCAGTGGAACCAGTGGCAACGGTGGCGTCCGATGAGTCTGTGCCTGGACTGGGAAGGGCTGCTGCCTGTGCTGCTGGACCTCCTGGTAGCCATAGCCCTGGTAGGTGAGGGCTTGTGGAAAGCCTTGGAATGGGAGTGACATCACCTGGGGTGGAGGAGCAGACCTGGACTGGGTGGGAGCAGGTTCATCTGGATCTGGAGGGTTGTGAAGCAGATCGGTGATCCTGTCCTTCACCACTGGTACTGGGGTTCCGCCATGTCCACGAGGGTCTGGTTGACATAGGTGAGGAAGGGCTTGCAGTTGGAGGATGAGTAGTCGGTGTGTACCAGCTGAGAGAGGAGATCTATGCTGCTCCTGATGGTGTCTCTTATCTCCAGCAGGACAGTGTGGCTCTGTCCCTCCTGTCTGGCTCTCTGCCTTTCTGTGGAGGTGGAGCTGGGGGTGGATGCGGGTTGGACTGTGGTGGAAGTGCCGTCTCCTTTCTCCCACTGCATCAGGGGGTCCTGCATGCGCTCTGCCACGGTTAGAACAGCTGTCGGTGGGTTCTCCACCGTGGGACGCTCCACAGACACCTGCCTGGAGACAGGAGCTGACTCTCGGCCGGAAGAGGACTGGCTCTCAGCAGGCTGCCTGAGAGAGAGGGTCATGAGAGGGGCTGCTCCTCAGTGGCGGATCTCACCCTCCAGGAAGCTGCACTTGGCCATGACGTAGGTCTCTCTGTCCGTCAGTTTGACCGCGGCCTGGCCAGATTTCTTGAGGTGCAGCTTCCCGTACCAGGTGTGCATGTGCTTCCACCAGCCAAGGAGCACCTCCGAAGTGTAGCCCAGGCTGTCCGCCTTCTCTCTCCAAGCAGCCTGCTTCCTTTTGGTGTCCCTGTAGAGCCTGTGTCCCTTCTGCCATAGATACTCATTCTCTCTCAGCCACTCCAGCACCTCACTCTCATGTTCCTCCTCAATGGAGTATTGCCTCCTCTCCCGTTCTCGCATATGCCTCTTCCTCCCTTTGGCAGGACCACATGGGCCCTCATCAGAGGGGCTTCCAGGTTGTAGGGACTGCTCCTCCACACCACCAGCAGCAGCAGCACCAGCAGGACCACCAGCAACAGCACCAGCAGCACCAGCAGGACCAAGATCATCAGCAGCAGAGTAAGCACCAGCAGCGCCAGCAGGACCAGGATCAGCAGCAGCAGAGTAAGCACCAGCATCGCCAGCAGGACCAGCAGGACCAGGAGCACGAGCAGGACCAGGAGCACGAGCAGGACCAGGAGCACCAGCAGGACCAGCAGGACAAGCAAGACCAGGAGCACGAGCAGGACCAGCAGGATGAGCAGGACCAGCAGGATGAGCAGGACCAGCAGGACGAGGAGCAGCTTCAGCAGAGTAAGCACCAGCAGAAGCACCACCGCCATAAGCAGCATCAGCAGAAGCACCACCACCAGAAGCAGCATCAGCAGAGTAAGCACCAGCAGAAGCACCACCGCCATAAGCAGCAGCATCAGCTCCTCCAGAAGCAGAAGCAGCAGAAGCCCCAGCCCCAGAAGAGTGAGCCCGTGCTACAGAAGCCCCAGCAGAGGCAGAGTGAGGGCCAGGGGGTGAGAGGGTGGCCCTGTCCCTCTTGCCAGGGCTGGCAGCAGATGGCTGAGGCTTTCTCTTCTTCCCCATGGTTGTGGGGTTGCTGGCTGGCAGGCAGGCTGGCAGCAAGGCTGGCAGGCAGGCAGGCAGGTAGACTGGCAGGCAGGGAAGGCAGCAAGGCTGGCAGACAGTCTAGCAGGCAGGTAGGCAGCAAGGCTGGCAGGCAGGCTGGCAGGGAGGCTGGCAGGAAGGCTGGCAGGCAGGCAGGCAGCAAGGCTGGCAGGCAGGCAGCAAGGCTGGCAGGCAGGCAGGCAGCAAGGCTGGCAGGCAGGCTGGCAGCAAGGCTGGCAGGCAGGCAGGCAGGCTGGCAGGGAGGCTGGCAGGCAGGCATGCAGGCAGGGCAGGCTGGCAAGGCAGTCGATGTGTCTGGAAGCAGGTCTTTCCTCTGAATGGTGACCTGCTTGGGAGCTGCTTCCCTTTATATCCGCGTGGCTGACGCAATGCATCCTCCCCGCATGCGCAGTGAACACTAGGCATCTGCTAGGCTTCCGCTCTGCATCCGCTTCATCCGCTCGGCGTCTGCTCTGCATCCGCTGTATCCGTTCCGCATCCACTTTGCTGCGGCCCCCCGGAAGCCTTGCGGATGTGCCATCCGCTCTCATCCGCTTCCATCCGCTAGGCTTCCGTGGAGCATCCGCTTTCCATCCGCCCTCCGTCCTCCCCCCGTCCGTTCCTTTCCATGTTGTCCGCTCTGATTATGCAAATTTTTGCCCCTTTTGAGAGCGGATAACAACGGATGGAACATTTTTCTCGTCTGCTGTGTCCTTTTTACAAATGTTTTGCATCTGTCGGCCAGTGTGACAGGGCCTTAAGTATTGTTCGAATTGTATTGTTGTTAGTTGTGGCCCATTCTCAGATACCAACAAATCAGGTAAACCATGAGTTGCAAATAATTTGTTTAGCTTTTTTATAACAGCGTTGGTTGTTGTGGATGACATTAAGATGACTTCAAGCCAATTCGAATATGCATCCATAACTATTAAAAACGTATTGCCCCTAGTTGGTCCCGCAAAATCAATATGGATTTGAGACCAAGGGCCTCGTGGGGTCTCCCAGTCCTGTATGGGAGCTTGTGGTGGTGTGGGTCTAGCTCTCTGACACTTGTGGCATGTTGCAACTCAGAGTTCAATGTCCTTGTCTAAGCCAGGCCACCAGATATCGCTCCTGGCCAGGCTTTTCATTTTAACTATGCCTGGGTGGCCCTCATGTAACACGCCTAACACCTCTTCTTGTAGTTTGGATGGAATCACCACCCGATCTCCCCACAACAAACACCCCTTTTGTATTGACAATTCAGTTTGTCTAGTCCGGAAAGTTTAAAGTTTTCAGTCTTTTGGCCTTCTGGCCAGCCTTTACCTACCCAAGTCAAAATGCGGGCAGTCAATGAGTCTTTTGCCATGGCTCTGGCGACATCATTTGCAGACAATGGAAGTTCAGGGCAGGTCTCTACTTGTAGGGCGGCGGTGGTTGGAGCCGGGTCATCCTCTATGGTTGGTAATGGTGTTCAGCTTAAAGCGTCTGCATGGGTGATTTGTTTCCTGGGTCGATGCAGCAAGATATATGAATAAACGGCCAGGAATTCTGACCACCTAGTCATCCGTGGGGATAGAATGTTCGGTGTGGGTTGATTCCCAGCCAAAATCGCTAGTAATGGTTTATGGTCAGTAACAATGGAGAATGTTCTACCATATAGGTATTCGTGAAAGCGTTTTACTCCGGCGACGATTGCCAGGGCTTCTCTGTCTAGTTAGCTATAGTTGCATTCTGCTTTGGAGAGCGCTTTCGAATAAAAAGTGATGGGTGCCTCTCTTCCATCAGGTAATTGGTGGCTCAGGATAGCACCGACTCCGAATGCTGAGGTGTCGCAGGTGACCCTCAAGGGTAGAGTATTACTAAACTGAATAAGAATGGTGTCTGAGGTTAACAAGTCTTTTATATTTTGAAAGGCTTTTTGTTCTTTGTGACCCCAAGTCCAGACAGTTTTTTAATCTAGCAAACGGTGCAATGGTTCTGCTATCGTTGCTTTGTGGGGGAGGAATACATTTTAAAAATTGATCAGACCCAAGAATGCCTGTAAGTCCGTTTTATTTCTAGGTCTGGGTGTGTCTTTAATTGCTTTGACTTTTTTTTTCTGTTGGGTGAATACCTTGTTCGTCAATCAAATATCCTAAAAATTCAACGCAGTCAGTGGCCAGGCAGCATTTTTCTTTTTTAACTTTCAGGCCGGATTCTCTGAATTTCGTTAGCACTTCCCTTAGTCTAACTTCTAATTGGGTTGCATTTTTCGCTGAAATTAGGACGTCATCAAAGTATGGAATGACCCTTTTTATTCCGTTTAATAGGCGTTCCATGAGGCTTTGGAAGACGCCTGGGGCAACGCTCACTCCAAATTGAAGTCTGTTACATTTGAACGCCCCTCTATGCATTACTATTGTTTGTGCCTTGGCCGTTATGGGGTCCACTGGAAGTTGCTGATAAGCTTGGGCCATATCGAGTTTAGCAAAATGTTTTCCTCCCCCAAGTGAGTGCAGTAAGTGCTGCACGACTGGTACCGGATATGCACTTTGCTGTAGCGCATGGTTCAGGGTAGCCTTGTAGTCTCCACAGATGCGCACAGATCCATCTGGTTTTACAGGTGTTACTATTGGTGTCTCCCACCTGGCGTGGTCAATTGGTTCTATGACCCCTTCTACAATCAATTTATTTAATTGCTCATCTATTTTGGGTTTTAATGCAAAGGGGACCCGTCTGGCTTTTAGTCTTCTCGGTGCTATTTGGGGATCTAGGCTAAAGGATATTGGGGTTCCCCGGTACCTGCCTAGAGTTCCGTCGAAGACGTCCTGGAATTCGTGTAGCAGGTTCTCTTCCCAATCGCTCATGACTATTCGGCTCACTCCGGTCATCCCAATGCCCAATGGCATGAACCATTCGATGCCCAGAAGGCTGGGACGGTCTCGGTCGACTATAGTCAATGGCAGGAGTTCAGCGTGTTGTTTGTAAGTTACCTTGAAGTGCCCCAGATCTACCACAGGAATCCTATTTCCCTGGTAGTCTTTGAGAATTAATTTTTGTTTTTTGAATTCGTTTTGTCTGATGTTTGGAATCAGACGTCTAATTGTGTTCCAAGACACCATCGATAGAAAAGATCCTGAGTCGACCTCCATCTCACAAGAGCTTCCTTCAATGGACACTACAATTCTGACTTTTTTTCCGCTTTCAGTCTGTG
This sequence comes from Laticauda colubrina, assembly GCA_015471245.1. Classification (NCBI taxonomy): domain Eukaryota; kingdom Metazoa; phylum Chordata; class Lepidosauria; order Squamata; family Elapidae; genus Laticauda; species Laticauda colubrina. The sequence continues at coordinate 25,972,831 of BLBF01000042.1, read as the reverse complement.
CGCTTCCTATAGTGACAGTCTGATGTGTGTTTTCTCAGTTGCTGGTTCCCTTGCTGCGCTCCCATTTTCTGTCGGCTTACCTCAAGTCAGTTCTTGGAAGGGAATTACCATGTCTGCTAGGGCTGCTGTTTCTTCGATTTCGGCAGACTCTTTTGATATGTCCCCTCTTTTTGCAAGCCTGACAGATGGCATCAAGGAACCTGCACTCGGCTTGGGGGTGGTTTCCTCCACAACCAATGCATTCCCACCGATTTTTCTTCCTTTCGCACCTTTTTTGGTTTGCGTAAAGGCAGTGGACCTCATCGTCATCTTCATCAGTGTCTGATGACCTGTCTAGGTCTTCGTGGTGTGTGTCTGTGGCAGCTTGCTTTCTCCCTCCGCCTGAGATTTTTTCTTTTGGAAGGGTTGCCGTGTCAGCACTGGCATTCATCATCTTCACTGTGACCACTGATTTCTTTGCGGCTTCCACGGCGGTTGCTTCCGTGATTGCCTCTGCCACCATTATGTTAGGTCTGTTTAAGAGTTTGCTTTGAAGGGTAGAGTCCCTAAGACCTAACATGACACGATCTCGCATTGCCTCATCCATATTTTGGAATTCACAGGCTCCTCCAATATGGCGCAGAGCTGCCACGAAATCAGCACTGGTTTCGTCTTCCCTCTGGTCTCTCTTATAAAATCCATGTCTCTTGATGAGGGTTGAGACAACCGGCACGTAGTGAGTTTTCAGCATTCGGTTAAGCTCAGACCAGGTCATCTGTTTCATGTCTCTGGGCTTCGCCAATGCCTTTGCCATTTTAAATACGGCTGGCCCGCAATGTGTTAGGAAGACAGCCCTCTTTCGCTGATCGGAAATTTCTTCCATTTCGTTGCTCTCCAGAAACATCAGGAAACGATCAATATAAGATTCCCAATTTTCTTCATTGGGATTGAATGGTGCGGGCGGCACGTTATTACCAGCCATCTCGTCTCGCGTGGTTTTTTCTCTCGCCACGTGCTCGGTCTCCGCTTCAGGACGATCCCATCTTCGTCAACAGTGTTCCATCCGGAAAAGAAGCGTGTGAGACCGGGTTCCAACTAACAACTCTTTATTCGGTTAACAGCAACAGTAACGGAACATTGGCTCAAGCCGCGGCAGCCCTTTATATAGAGGCTTGCCTGCCGGCTTGTAGCCAATTACATCAATTTAATCTTGCCGCCTTTGAGCAGCTTCTTGGATTGGTTCCTAATGAACTAATCCAATCCACTACTGGCCTTTTTGGCCAATCAGAATTGACTACTTGGAACCTTCCAAGTTATACAGAACAATGTGAATGGCCAAGGAGCCACCAACAAAAAGAACTTTGATTGGTTGGCGCAGAGCACAAAAATACGTTCCTCTGTGGCTGATGAGTTGAAATTATATCAGCTAACAACGGTGCTCGTCATCATGAACAGGGTCGATACAGGTAGTCCTTGACTTACAACCCCAACTGAACCCCAATTTTCCATTGCTAAGCGAGAAATTGTGAGTTTTGCTCCATTTTTACAAGCTTTCTTGTTAAGTGAATCAGGGAAGTTGTTATGTTAAGCAAACTTGGGTTCCCCGTTGACTTGGCTTGTCAGAAGGGTGCAAAAGTTGGTCATGTGACCCCAGGACTCTGCAACTGTAGTAAATATGAGGCAGTTGCCCAGAGTCTGAATTTTGATTGTGGGGTTGTGGGGACGATGCAATGGTTGTAAATGTGAAAAACGGTCCTAAGTCACTTTTTTCAGTGCCCTTGGAACTTTGAATGGTCACTAAATGAATGCCTATAAGTCAAGGATTCCCTAACTTCATTAAACCCGTTTTCCAGCTTTAATTTTCTGGCAGAGTAGGATTCAACAAGCAGGGCAACCATGAATACCAAATTTTATGCTGGCATTCTTTTGTGCCAGCTTAAGGTCTGGCATCTTAATATACTTTCAGGATTATGTTTTCATTGATTAGCTTGAGTACCTTGAATTAAGCCTATTGATCCATTGGGCTCTTTACCAAAACCTCATTCGGCTGTTGATTTTTCAACTTATGAGGCCTGGAGGAATCATCCCCACAGTTTTAAAAAAAAAGACTCTGACTTGGAGCAAAAGTTATAATAGTGGGGGCTCAGTGCAGAACTCTCAGTGCAGAACTCACTTATTATCCACCTTCATGATTATTGAATCTATCATCTGCACCTCTATCACTGTCTGATTTGCAACCCAACAGGACAGACACAGACTTCAGAGGATAATTAGGACTGCAAAAAAACACAATTACTATCAACCTGCCTTCAATTGGACGACCTGTATACTGTACGAGTCAAAAAGAGGGCTGTGAAAATATCTACAGACCCCTCACATCCCGGACATAAACTGTTTCAACTCTTTCCCTCAAAACAACGCTATAGAGCATTGCACATCAGAACAACTAGACACAAGGACAGTTTTTTCCCAAATGCCATCACTCTTGCTAAACAAATAATTCCCGCAACACTGTCCAACTATTTCCAAAGCCTGCACTACTACTACCGTGTTTCTCATATAATAAGGTTGGGTCTTATTTTTTGGGGGGAGCCCTGAAAAAATGGCTAGGCTGTCTTTTGGGGGGTGACTTAATTCCCACCCTTGCATCTTCGGGCGAGCGGGCGGCGACGGCTTGGACGTTGACCTCGGCATTGATGGGGCACTTCGTATCAGGGTCAACGCAGGCAGCACCATATCCAGGTGTGCAACAAAAGTACTTCCTAATGGCAAGCCCCCACCACCATTCCCCCCCCACCATTTCACATGTTTTAATATAACAGGCCTATAATATAGGCCTTAATTTGGGGTGAGGGGCTTAATTTCATTTCATGCCTATAAAACATGCTGGAACTTCCTATTGGGGGAGGCCGTACTGTTGGAGAAACAGGGTACTATTAATCTTCTCATCACTCCTTGTTACCATCCTCTCCCACTTGTGACTGTATGACTATAACTTTGTCACTTGTATCCTTACGATTTATATTGACTGTTTCCTAATATGATTTGATTGCTTATTGTACCCTATGACAATTATTGTTATACTTTATGATTCTTGACTCTTGACAAATGTGTATTTTCTTTTACGTATACTGAGAGTATTTGCACCAAGACAAATTCCTTGTGTGTCCATCCACACTTGGCCAATAAAGAGTTCTGTTCTATTCTATTCTATTCTATTCTATTCTATTCTATTCTATTCTATTCTATTCTATTCTATTCTATTCTATTCTATGAGGACTAGAGCCCTGTAACTTGTATACAATACAATAAAATACTTGTAGACAAAATACAATATGTTGTAGACAAAATACGTGGCAATGAAAATGAAAAGCCATTTACGCTAAATAAGTAAATAAACTTATAACTTTTTCTCTAATTCAGGGTTGTCCAACTTTGGCAATGTTAAAACCTGTGGACTTCAGCTCCCAGAATTCCCTCACCAGCCATGGGAATTCTGGGAGTTGAAGTCCACAAGTCTTAAAGTTTCCAAGCTTGAACAACCCTGCTCTAAGTTAAAGCTGGGAATCTTTACCCAGATGTTCTACTTACAGAACAGTATCAGCCCTTCCAACAGCCATTGGAAACAGTTTAGGCTTTAAGGGACTGCTTCCATGAACAAGTACTGTATAATTAAATTAACTAAAAGATCTCCCCTTCCCTGTTTTCCTCTCCTCTCCCCCATTTCCATTTCATTCTCAGCAGTCTGGAGATCTTAGCAGGTCTCTTCGCATATTAACAAGATAGCTCTGCATTTGTCATCCTCTGCCCTGCATTCCCCGAACCTCCCTTAGTCCAAAGACAAAGCTGAAGGCTAATTCAGAATTATAACTGGGTGGAAATGGTTCAGTGCCAGGGGATTCGCCCTGGATAGCCCCCGTGCCAATTTGAGATAATAATCATCTTTCATCCAAACTTCCCTTGTCTCTGAATTTCTTTGCCAGTGTTTCTCAGCCTTGGCCTTTAAGATGTGTTGAAGGGAAGGAAGGAAGGAAGGAAGGAAGGAAGGAAGGAAGGAAGGAAGGA
>BLBF01000042.1:25950826-25968777 GCA_015471245.1 Laticauda colubrina | reverse complement strand
AAGGAAGGAAGGAAGGAAGGAAGGAAGGAAGGAAGGAAGGAAGGAAGATGAAGATAGAAGGAAGGAGTTTTGTGGGAGAGAAGGAAGGAAGGAAAAAAGGAAGGAAGGACTATAATCAGAATATAGGTAGTAAGATAAGAATGTTTATTCAGAGTCTGACCATTATGCAGTTTGACCATTATGCAGTTTGCCACAGCTTTGGAATCAACTTTAAGAACATTTGGATCCACTTTTCAAAAGAAGACAATGTCTATCACTCAGGATTGAACTATCAAGCTCTCTGAGCTTGATTATTGGCTTGTAGATGTTTTATTACCCAACTAGGTAACATCATCAGTGCAATGGAGGGTGAGGTTTACTTCTTGTTTACTACTGGATGTACTTTTCTCTCAGCAGAGATATAAAGAAGTCAGATATCACATGAGTATTAATTCCTGTCATTTTAATCAGTCACAAAATGTGTTGGGAAGTCTAAAATTATCTGACGGGCCATTCAAGGAGGTTGATGCACAGGAGCAAACATTGCCTCCAACACAGGGGCAAACATTGCCTCTTACCAGGGACAAACATTGCCTCCAACCTTGCTTCTGAGTTTCTGAATTGGACATGGAGGAAAGCAAAATACTGGATTATGAAGACTTTTGTTCTAAGTCCCCACTGATCTATGTCTGTATTATTCTCCCCTACTTTGCCTGAACCACCGAACAGGCTGAGATTTAACATAGCTCCATCTGTATATTATCTGAATTCAGCCACTGTGATTGACGAACCATGGTTTGCTCTGTGTCTAATTCAATCCCAACCAGCAGTGATTTATTATCAACATGAAATGAGCAATGGGTGATTCCCAGCATTGCCCTTCTAAGATGGTTGAGTAAGAATATTTTTTTCCCTCTTATACTTACACGGTTACACAATAAAGTGCCATGTAGGTAGAACAGTAAAATATAATCATGTCACCAGCATTTCAACCATCTCTCTAAAATGCATATTGGTCAAAGTCATGTTTTCAATCTTTCCTTGGCTCTTCACAAAGTTAGATTGTTGCTCACCTTGCAGAGATAAATTGTGTGTGTGTTTGTATAGTGCACACACACACACATACACAGTCCTGCAGCAGCTATATTGGTCTCCCCTTCCTCTTTGTCAATTCAGTGCACTCCTAGGAACAAATGGGTTTAAACTACCTTAAGTGTTTCAGCAGGGAACAGTCACTAGCTGTATAACAGTGTATTAGCACAGCATTATGAGTGAGGGATCAATCGTAATCCGTTGGTTCAAAAATAGGATTATTTAAAATAAAACACACCAAGGGAAGAAAAAAAAAAAAGTACTCCAGCCCCCAAAATGTACTGAGGTAAGAGTAGATGAGAAAGGCAATATATAAAAAAACACTGTTTCATCAAAAGAGCAAATATATACTCGCAAGGTCGGCTGAGGAGATTCAAATATTCAAAATGGCGACTACAATTGTGTGATCACCAAATTTTACAGGAATCACAAATCTCCGCTTTGTAACGGAGATGAGTACCGCCCCCCTAGAGCCGGAAACGACTAGCACAGATGTGCATGGGGAACCTTTACCTTTACCTAAAAATAAAAATTCAAAAATATAAGTGTGTGCTAGAAAAATAAACTTATTGTTTATCTTTAGATGCTTAACAACCTTGGCCACAAAATCTCAGTGGAAATTTTGTCCCTGTATGTAGCAGCAAACCCCACACTCTCCCTAGCACTGATGATGTTGCCTAGTTGGGTAATGAAACATCTTCAGCCAAACAACCAATCTCAGAGAGCATCATAGTCCCCATGCATGCAATAGGCATACACAGGAGAGGGGCTTCCATCACATTCTCAGGGCAGCCATCTTGACTTTTTTGACCCCATGGATACTGTTGGATGATGAGATAGTCTTTGAGGGGAAAACACAGTTTCTGTAATTCTTATGGAACTTATACCCATAGAGTGAGCATTGTATTAAAGACTGGTTGGTTGATTGATTAATTAATGTGATTAATGTGGATATGTCAACTGTTTGGCCATAGGCACTATGCCAAAATGAAACTCTCTGCAGCGCAACAGCCTGTTGTAACAGATTAGCCCATCATACATGTGGTCCTTGACTTATGACCACAACTGAGCCCAAAATTTCTGTTACTAAGCGAGACAATGAGTTTTGCTCCATGTGAACTCCATGTGTTCTTAGCATCTTTCTTGCCACAGTTGCTAAGTGAATCACTGCAGTTGTTAAGTTAGTAGTGATGTTGTTAAGTGAAACTGGCTTCACCTGCTTATCAGGTGAAGGTTGCAAAAGGATTGTGTGACCCTGAGACATTGCAACCATCATAAATATGAGCCAAGCGTCCAAACTGTGATCATGAGGCCATGGGGCAAAGATTGTAAGTGTGAAAAACAGCCATAAGTCACTTTTTCAATTGATGTAACTTTGAATGGTCCCTACACAAAAGGTTGTAATTTGAGGACTACCTCTATACTTTTCTAGATACAGTACCAAGTATGATGGTAATGCTTGAGTTCCCAGCTCCTTTGAGTGGGAGCCATTCTGGCTGGGAATGATGCAATATATACTTTAACTGGCAACTCTTGTCATAATATATTTTTTTAATGCGTGGGCAGTCAGGTTTTGTATTATTATGTTTTTAACTGTGTTTTAATTAGATGTTGGATAGTTTCTAAGCCACCCAGAGTCTTCTATGGAGTTCAGAATCCTTCACAAGCCTAAAAATTAAATTAAAATAATCAAATAAAAATTCGTTCTGAGCAGCTGGCTGACCATGTGACAAACCAAAATTTAAATAACAATAATAATAATATAGAAAAAAGACTATAGAAAGGTCCTAAAGTGTCTTTGTGATATTTTTATGTAACGTGAAGGAATAGATCAGGAGTAAGCACATGTATGTATTATGTATGTATGAATGTAAGTATGTATATGTACAGTATATGTGTGTGTGTGTGTATCTACACACACACACACAATTGTTTTAGAATAGATTGTCATCCAGAAATCAAGGGGCTGAGAGAGAGGGGTGGCTGTAGAAATTCAATAAATAAATACATTTGATGAAAGGGAATTTGTTTTAGAAATTATTTCTAAAAAGGGAAGCAAAGAAACTCAGACAAATTCTCATGTGATGTTCTTGCACTTACAGTTAATTGATTTATTTAATGACAGGACAGCCAAAGTGTATGTGTGAATAGAAGAGAATGGTAAATGTCTTATCTTATGTGTGGGCACACATATCTACTATTTTTAGTTAAAATTTTATTATAATTTTAATTGTAATTAACCTACAGTTAAATTAATTGCATTTTAATTTAACTTAATTTTTGGTAAAGCACTTGGGGAAGACCTTTAATTCTTATGGGTAGCATACGATATTTAAATATGTTTAATTTTTTTTAGAAGAAAGCCTTTGGGGTCCCATTTTATTCTTTCCACGAAACCCCTGAATATCCCATTTTGATACCTGCAAAGAAGACACACAGGTTTGGAAGGAGCTATGTGGACAGCTGGTTAATCTGAAGTCTGGCAGAGTTTTGGGGAACAGGGAGCAGTTGAATGAATCAGTCATATGTGTAGTCCTTGCAGCCTAGGGAATTCTGGGAGTTGAAGTCCACTCATTGTGAAATTGTTGGCTGAAGAATTCTGGGAGTTGAAGTCCACATATCTTAAAATGGCCAAGTTTGAAATACACTGGTGTGGTGCTTCCCAAACCTGGGTAAATTACCCCAAATTGTGTAAAAATAGTTTTTTGTTGAGGAATGACATATGAACCCAATACCCATCACAATAGGGACATTTAAATGGACTTAACTGTCTTCTAAATTTTTAAATATAGTACCAACAGATAACAGATAATCAGAGTTGGAAGGGACCTTGTAGGTCATCTAGTCCAACACTCTGCCCAAGGGGGAGATTCTACACCATTTCTGACAGCCCAATTTCTTCTTCAAGTCTCAAGTGATGGCGATCCCATAACTTCCGAGGGCAACTTCTGTTCTATTGGTTGACTGTTCTCACTGTCAGAAAGTTTCTCCTTATTTCTAGGTTAAATCTCTCCTTGTTCAGTTTCCATCCATTATTCCTTATCTGGCCTTTGGGTGCTTTAGTACTAAACATATATTTGTACTAAAATAGATTCGAAAATCTCCCAAAGTATTCCCATCGAGATGAAACTCAATGAAATTACCAATGGTTATTGATTGAAACGGCATAAAGATCATTCGGTGATACTGGTTTTCCTAATAGCGGTAGTTTTCAAGCTAATTTAATAAAAAGAAGGACGTGGGGTGACATGATAGCAGTGTTCCAATATTTGAGGGACTGCCACAGAGAAGAGGGAGCCCATCTGCCATGTTTCCCCAAAAATAAGACCCTGTCTTATAATTTTTTTGCCACCAAAAAAGGCACCAGGTCTTATGTTCGGGGGATGTCATCCACTGACTAACTTCACTTGCGCGCATCACTCCTGGCCTTCTTTTTGCTGTCAGAGGCCTTCAGGAAGTTCTTCTTCTGCGGCTGGCAAGTCTTTCCTGAAGGCCTCTGCGGCTGATAACAGAGCTCCAGATCGACCCCTAGCTTTGTTATCAGCTACAGAGGCCTTCAGGAAAGCCTTGCCAGCCTTGCTGGATGCAGAAAAAATGGGCCAGCAAGGCAGGTGTTGGGATGTGCCAGACCTGGCTACCACTGTCTGAAGGTAAGTAGTAGGGCAGCTCCACCCCCACCCTAGCTTAATTTTTACTCATCTACTCTGGAGTGGGTGGGATCTTAATTACGGTTTATTTTGGGGGTGGAGCTTATATTGGACACATGGGTAAAAATCAAACTAGGACTTTCTTTCAGGAGAGGTCATATTTTGGGGGGAACAGGGTATTTTCCAAAGCACCTGAAGGCAGAACAAGAAGCAGCATGTGATGACTCCCCCAGATACTTCCCCAGATACCTTTCCAGATGCCAACTTGGAGGAGGATGAACCAGTTCTGGGCACGACAGGAAGGGAGTTGGTCTATGGTGCCAAGCAGTCTTCTGAGAGGGATTTGGCTGAAGCACAGCCGCAGCAGGAGCGCTCTGAGGCTCCAGGTGGGGAAAGCACACAGCTGCAGCCAGTTAGGGATGAGGAAGAGGAACTGCCTTCTGCACTTGATCCAGAAACACCCAGGGCAGAAAAAAGTCAGGTGCAGAAAAGGTCAGCCAGATTAGTCACAAGGAGGCAGCCAAACCCCTCTTGTTGGGCTGCCACAGAAACTGGCTATTTAGCACAGCAGACAGATGGAGGTGATTCTGGGAACAAGGTGTTTGTTTCTTTGCTGTGTGTTCTTGCCTTGAACTTCGGATTGTATCCCTTCAGCTGTTGCCTTGGCCTTGCCTCAATACTTCCATCCTTCCAAGGTCAGTAAAATGAGGACCCAGATTTTTGGGGGCAATATGCTGACTCTGTAAACCGCTTAGAGAGATCTGCAAAGCATTGTGAAGCGATATATAAATCCAAGTGCTATTGCTATTGTCTTACCTTGGATTATGGATTTGCCTTTGCCTTGGCTTGCCTTCGTCTAGTGGATTGGACTCCCCTTTGCCTTGAAGACAAATAATAACTTCATTTCAGTAGCCTGTGGAACTCATTGGGGTTGACCTGGTGCGTGTCATGCTGCTTGTGTCGAGCGCGTCAAAAACTACCGGTAGCGTCTTCTTCTTTGCGTTGACCTCTTGCGTCTGTCACGTTTTTGCGCCCCTTGTTGGCAGTTAGCGAAGAAACATCTATAAATAAGCCGCATTGTTGTACAAGCCGCAGGGTTCAAAGCGTGGGAAAAAAGTAGCGGCTTATAGTCCGGAAAATATGGTATGTGGTAAGAAAAATGAATCTTGTGAGTTTGCCAGATGGATGGCATCGGGAACAAAGCTGTTACAGAATCTGGTAGTTCTGCTAGAAATACTTCAAGACTCTTATTATCAGAATTTTGCCAAACACATTTCAGAAATGAACTTCTTGATAGTTTTTGCCTTTTATTTTGCTACATTTCTTTCTATAGTGAATGGAATTGCTGGGGAATACAGTTCCGGCTTGGAAACCTTACACCCATGGTGCGTGTGTGTGTGTGTGTGTGTCTGCATGAGTCAGACAGCACACAGTGGATGGAAACTAATCAAGGAGAAAAGCAAGCTAGAACTAGGAAGACAATTCCTGACAGCAAGAACAATTAATCAGTAGAACAACTTGCCTCCAGAAGTTGTGAATGCTCCAACGCTGAAAGTTTTTAAAGAAGAGACTGGATAACCATTTGTCTGAAGTGGTGTAAGTTTTCCTGCCTAAGCAGGGGGTTGGATTGGAAGACCTCCAAGGTCCCTTCCAACTGTATTATTCCTTCTGGTATTGGTGGTCTTACTGAATAAAACATAGAAGATAGAATATCAGAGTTGGAAGGGACCTTAGCAATCTTCTAGTCCAACTCCCCACTCAAGCAGAAGACTCTATGCCATTTCAAACAGGGAGCTGCCCAGTCTCTTCTTAAAAGCTTCCAGTGATGGAGCAGCTACAAACTCTGGAGGCAAGTCGTTCCACTGATTAATTGTTCTCACTGTCAGAAACTTTCTCCTTCATTCTAGGTTGCTTCTCTCCTTGATTAGCTTCCATCTGTTGTTTTTTGTCTTGCCTTCAGGTGCTTTGGAAAATAACTTGACCCCCCCTTTTTTGTGGTAGCCTCTCAAATATTGGAAGACTGCTGTCATGTCTCCCCTGGTCCTTCTCTTCACTAGACTAGACATACCCAGTTCCTGCAATCGTCCATCATATGTTTTATTCGACAGGCCCTTAATCATTGTTGTTGCTCTTCTCTGCACTTTTTCTGAAGTCTCAAATCTTTTTTGTATGAATCAAGATTTTCTGTTTCACTGCAATGCTTGGAGAGTGAAGAAAACATAAGCCCAAGATTTGAAACCACTTTTAGAGAGGTGTAGTATTTTGGATGTTCCCGGCTCATAAATGGAAATTGATTTGGAGGCTTTGTTCAAAAGATGGAGTGGAAAAAGACAGGGGGAAAAAAAGGGGGGGGGAAATCACCACCAGAGGCTGCAGGGAGGCAGTGAGGGGGGAGGACATGGCAGCAGGCTGTGGCATTGGGGAGACAAAGAACAAGAGAGACAAGAGAAGCTGGGATGGGATTTGGGACGAAGGTAGACTGTCATAACATGATTTCTCAGCGTTAGCTGTTCCATTTGATTTCATCTCCTGATGCATATTTCCATTATCCGAATCCTAAAAAGTCATCTGTCAATCAATACTAGGCCAGGAGCGGGGAGAAATTGAGGTTTTATTACCAGCAGCTGCAAAATTCCCATTTCCTGATTGATTGGCAAATACAATGATGCCTGGCAGGCTAAGCTGGTTATATTTTCCCAAAGTGGAGGAATTGAGGCTCCTCGCTCCCTGCTTCTGTTCCAAAGAAACAAAAGAAAAGTTTAGTTTTGCAATAAAGGATCCAAGGTTCGGATTTTATAGCTGGGATAAGGAAGAATTTGCAGGCAGCTTTACCACCCACTGCACAGGCATGCCAAAATTATAATAGGTCTAAATCTATATCTGTTCTTAATTTAGCTAAATGCCAATCAAAAGTGCCAAGCCAGTTCAGTTCCACCTTAGCCATGGAAGACAAGAGGGTGACTGGGGGATGATTAGGGGACTGGAGACTAAAACATATGAAGAACAATTACAGGAACTGGGCCTGGCTAGTCTAGGGAAGAGAAGGACCAGGGGAGACATGATAGCAGTCTTCCAATATTTGAAGGGCTGCCACAGAGAGGAGAAAGGGGGTCAAGCTGTTTTCCAAGGCACCCGAAGGCCAGACAAGGAATAATGGATGGAAACTGAATAAGGAGAGATTCAACCTGGGAATAAGGAAAAACTTTCTTACAGTGAGAACAATCAACCCATGGAACAGAAGTTGCCCTCGGAAGTTGTGGGAGCTTCATCACTTGAGACTTTCAAGAAGAGATTGGACTCCCATCTGTCAGAAATGGTGTAGGGTCTCCTGCTTGGGCAAGGGGTTGGACTAGATGACTTACAAGGTCCCTTCCAACTCTGATTATCTGTTATCTGGACTTGAGACCAATCACCAGGAGAAGGTGAGTTCTAGTCCCACTTTAGACATGAAAGACAGCTATGTGTTTTCTTTGGGCCAGTTATTGTCTCTCTGCCCAATTCACTAATAAAGTCAGGATAAAAACAAACAAGAAGGATTTGTCTATAAATATAGTTAGATGGAGATTTTCAACTTCTTGGTCAAACCAGAAAAAAAACACTTTATCATTTTATTTGTGATTTGGTTTTATAGTGCTTTTGTTTTTTGTTGTAATTGGTAGCTGGACCTAGCCTACAGCTTATGCATGGGGCTAGCCCTCAGTGAGCAGATCAGCCAGTGCACAGTCAGATTGTTTTCAGTTTTGCTACCAAGGATGTCAATCCAGCCAGCTGTCCAAAATGCAATTGGATTTATGCTTCTTCGCAGGAAGGCTTGACTCAGAGCTCACTTGTCCCACTTAAGCAAATGTGTGCCTTAACAAGCCTACCTGAATACAGACCTTTCTGCAAATAAAACATTTTTGACAGCTTTTTCCTTGCTGAGAAATGATGATGAAGTCCCTCTGCACCAGAGTTTATCCTGCTCCGTCTTCCAACAACCCACAGTTCCAAACATTTGCAGCTTGGCATTTTCTCAGCTCCTTGTTTGTGGAGAAGAAGAAAGCTAATTCCTTAAAATCTAGCCCCCAGCATCACATTCTTGTTTTTTAGTCGTGATTACCACTGGTGTTTTCTAGAGGCTGAAATGCCCATCAATAATTAGAACAGTGTTTTTCCAAGTTGGCGACTTTAGGATGGCTGGACTTCAACTCCCAGAATTCCCCAGCCAGCAAGGTTGAGAAAAACTCAAAGGCTCCCCTTTTGGAGCTCGGAAGCTGAAGTTTCTACAAGAAGGCTGGGAAAGAGCTGCTTTGGAAAAGAACAGACATTTTGGTAGGAAGGAAGGAAGGAAGGAAGGAAGATGAGGATAGAAGGAAGAAAAGAGTTTGATTGAAAGAGAAAGGAGGGTAGGGACGAAGGATGGGAGGAAGAGAGAGAGGAAGATGATGGGTGAGGGTAGAAGGAAAGAATTTGATGAAGGGAGAGACGGAGGGTAGGTAGGGTAGGGTTGGTAGGGAGGTAGGAAGGAAGGAACATGGTGAGGATAGAAAGAAGGAGAGAGTTTAATGGAGGGAGGGGAGAAGGAAGGAATATGGTGGGTGAGGATAGAAAGAAGGAGAGAGTTTAATGGAGGGAGGGAAGAAGGAAGGAATATGGTGAGTAAGGGGAGAAAGAAGGAAAGAGTTTAATAGATGCAGGAAGGGAGGGGAGGGGAGGAAGGAAGGAAGGAAAGAAGGAAAGAAGGAAAGAAGGAAAGAAGGAAAGAAGGAAGGATGGAAGGATGGAAGGATGGAAGGAGATCATTCCTGTCCATTTATGCCAACTATTGACTATGGGTTTTTTCCCCATTCATTTAAGAAAAAATAAGAATTTATAGAGGGTGGGAGAATCTCATCATCCATCTCAGTCTGGTGCCTTGGGCAAGCCCACATCCATGGTATAAGACAAACCACTGTTCTCATCTGCCTCCTAAGAGGCCAATATGCCACCAATAATTCCTATTTTTAATTGCTGGGAGTAAAAAAAAACCTCCCTAGCTTGGGCTCACCCCCAGAGATTGGCACGTTGGCTTCCAAGGAGGGAACATCAGCCCATCCCACATCCAAAGGCTAACAGGAAAACAAGAAAAACTAACCTTGGAAGGGCACACTAGGACCGATTCCTTCCATATCATGCCAGAGAAAAGTGCCTGAAGGCAGCTGCGTGAGTCAGCAGAAACTTTGTCTGATATTTGCCATGGTGGGAGGCTGGTTGGAAGCTGTTCAGTCAAACTGACATCCTTAATAACATCACCTGGATTCATACATCACCTTTGGTGGCGGCGTGGAGATTGTGTTGCCTGATCCCAGCCCTATTGTTTGTAAAGCATTTCATAGGGCTGGGGTGTAACCAATTTTGGCAACTTTAAGACCTGTGGACTTCAACTCCCACAATTCCCCAGCCTGCATGTAATTCTGGGAGTTGAAGTCCACAGGTCTTAAAAGTTGCTAAAGTTGGTTACATCCCTGTTGTATGGCTTCGCCAGACTCTCTTCTGCTCAGCTCAGTCAATCTGGTATAAGCCAAACCCAAGTATCAGGGTTGTATATTTGGTACAAGCATCAGAATTTCAGTTTGTAATGTGTACCAGTGTGTTCACAGAAAAAAAGTGATAATAAAGGTTATCTTATCATCTGAATCTTATGTCTTACATTTTATATCTTACAGTATATCTTACCTTACCTGACTTATATTACCCTACCCTCTCCTCACCTCTCTTCTTATTCTATCCTTTCCTTTCCTTTCCTATCTCTTTTTATCCTATCCTATCCTATCCTATCCTATCCTATCCTATCCTTTCCTATCTAATATTTTTATCCTATCCTTTCCTATCCTATCTTATCCCATCTTATTCCTATCTCCTGATCCTGTCCTATCTTCTTATCCTATCCTATCCTTCCCTGTTCCGTCCGGAAAAACGCAAGGTAGACCGGGTTCCAAACAACAAAGTCTTTATTTTATAACACAGTTGAAAAACGGAACATTGGCTCAAGCTGCGGCAGCCTTTTATAGGTTTTTCTCTGCCGGCTTGTAGCCAATGACAGGAATTTAATATATGCCGCCTTTGAGCAGCTATGTGGATTGGTTCCTTTTGAACCAATCCCCATTCAAGTTCTTTAGCCAATCAGAAACCTGTATTTAGGAGTCTACTATTCTTTATACAGAACACCCCTTCCCTCCTGGTTTAGTCCTACGTGGTGACGTAGTCGCGCAGGTAGGTGGGGCTTCTTTTGACTCGACTGGACTTGCGCGGTTCATTCCTGTTGAAGACTTTGACCGGTTCGGATGGGGTTGCTGTTTCTCTTGTTCTTTCCCATGGAACCGCCTGGAAGGGTGAGTCAGCCATTTTACTGCCGCCTAGATTTCTTAGGCCGGTGGTGTTGCCGCTCCCTCCTGGTCTCTCCGGGCAGGTCGAGCTGGCCTGGCTGGCCCCTTCGTCTGGACTTTCCCCACGATTGTCTTCTAACTGTAAGTCTCTTTTATGTTCTTTTTGATTGCTATTGTATTCTGTATTTAATTTTAACGGCTCTTTATTATTTTCTCGCATTTTCCCCCCCCTCTTTGGTTTGGTTTTCATCGTTTTATAATATTTGTGGTTTTGTGTTTGTACTTCTTTCGATGTTTCGGGAACGAAGCTGGTCTATGTGCCGCTTCCATGCCCTTCCATCGTCTATGGTTAGTCAGTAGGACTGGGGGCCTGTAATTTGCATGATTGTTCCTGGTAGCCATAATGCGTCCCCGGTAAAAATTTTTGCATAGACTAGGTTGCCTATTTCAAATATCCTGAAACGGGTGGAGGAGTCAGGGGGGGTTTCTGGTGTATAGTTTGGGTGCAATCTGTCTAGTTGCAACCTTAGTTTTCTCCCCTTTAGTAGTTCCGCCGGACTTTTGTTTGTTATGGTACTGGGTGTGATATGTTGGAGGGTGAGCAGGCAATTTATTTTATCTTGGACATCCCCAATGTCCATTCTTTCTAACCCTTCTTTTGTAAATCTAACCATTCTCTCTGCCCTGCCGTTCGCAGCTGGATGGGCCGGCGCGGTTAGGGCATGTCTGATACCTAGGGAGGCTAGGTATTGTTCGAATTGAATGCTCGTTAACTGTGGCCCGTTGTCGGACACTAGGACGTCCAGCAGGCCATGGTTCGAAAAGAGTTTGTCCAGTTGTTTAATAAGGGTTTCAGTTGTCGTAGATGGCATAATTTTAACCTCTAGCCAATTTGAGTATCCATCTACAACAATGAGGAAAGTATGTCCCTTAGTCGGACCCGCAAAGTCTATGTGGATTCATGACCAGGGGCCTCGTGGGGTTTCCCAGTCCCTTATGGGTGCTTGTGGTGGGGAAGGCCTATTTCTTTGGCATTTGTTACACGAATTTACCCAGTATTCGATGTCCCTATCTATACCCGGCTACCAGACATAGCTTCTAGCAAGGCTTTTCATTTTAACAATTCCAGGGTGGACTTCGTGCAGCATATTACAAACCTTCGTTTGTAATTTGGAGGGGATAACAACCCGATCACCCCATAACAAACAACCCTTTTGAATTGAAAGTTCAGTTTGTCTGGTCCGGCAAGGCTTAAAGTTCTCAGTTTTTTGGTTTTCCGGCCAGCCTTTACCTACCCAGTTCAGTACACGGGCAGTCAATGGGTCCTTTGCAGTGGCTTTGGTGACATCATTTGCAGATATGGGCAGATTTGGGCATGTCTCTATCTGCAAGGTGGTCATCATTGGTGCCGGGTCTTCCTCTATAATTGGTAGCGGAGTTCTGCTCAAAGCGTCTGCATGGGAGATTTGTTTCCCAGGGCGATGTGTTAGAGTATACGAGTAGGCTGCTAGGAATTCTGACCATCTAGTCATTCGCGGGGATAAAATGTTCAGTGTTGGTTTATTTCCCGCCAAAATTCCAAGTAGCGGTTTATGGTCCGTTACTATTACAAATGTTCTTCCATATAGATATTCGTGGAAGCATTTTACTCTGGCGATGATTGCCAGGGCTTCCCTGACCAATTGACTATAATTTCGCTCGGCTTTAGACAGAGTCTTTGAATAGTATGCGACGGGTGCCTCTCTTCTGTCTGGCAATTGGTGACTTAGGATGGCACCGACTCCAAATGGTGAGGCGTCGCAGGTTAAGCCCATGTCACACTGGCCAACGGATGCAAAAAGGACACAGCGGACGAGCAAAATGTTCCATCCGTTGTTATCCGCTCTCAAAAGGGGCAAAAATTTGCATAACCGGAGCGGATAACACGGACGCGGGGAGGACGCAGGGCGGATGCAAAGCAGATACGGAACGGAAGCCCAGCGGATGGAAGCAGATGAGACCGGATGGTACATCCGCTAGGCTTCCAGGGGGCCTCAGCAAAGCGGACGCGGAATGGATACAACGGATGCACAGCAGATGCCGAACGGATGAAGCGGATGCACAGCGGATGCACAGCGGATGCACAGCGGAAGCCTAATGGATGCCTGGCGTTAATTGCGCATGCGGGGAGGATACATTGCGTCAGCCCCATGGATATAACGGAAGCAGCTCGGAAGCAGGTCGCCATTCAGAGGAAAGACCTGCTGCCGGACACATTGACTGCCTTGCCTGCCCTGCCTGCATGTCTGCCTGCTAGCCTTGCTGCCAGCCTTGGTGCCTGCCTGCCTGCCAGCCTTGGTGCCTGCCTGCCTGCCAGCCTTGGTGCCTGCTTGCCTGCAGCCTTGGTGCCTGCCTGCCTGCAGCCTTGGTGCCTGCCTGCCTGCCAGCCTTCCTGCCAGCCTTGCTGTCTGCCTGCCTGCCAGCCTTGGTGCCTGCCTGCCTGCCAGCCTTGGTGCCTGCCTGCCTGCCAGCCTTGCTGCCAGCCTTCCTGCCAGCCTTGCTGTCTGCCTGCCTGCCAGCCTTGGTGCATGCCTGCCTGCCAGCCTTGGTGCCTGCCTGCCTGCCAGTCTTCCTGCCAGCCTTGGTGCCTGCCTCCCTGCCAGCCTTCCTGCCAGCCTTGGTTCCTGCCAGCCTCCGTGCCAGCCAGCAACCCCACAACCATGCGGAAGCACAGCAAGCCTCAGCCATCTGCTGCCAGCCCTGGCAAGAGGGACAGGGCTACCATCCCACCCCCTGGCCCTCACTCTGGTTCTGCTGGGGCTTCTGCAGCACGGGCTCACTCTTCTGGGGCTGGGGCTTCTGCTGCTTCTGCTTCTGGAGGAGCTGATGACAAGCACTCCAGCACCAGCCACCTCCACAGCACCTGGACCCTTCACCCCTGGGACTGAGCGACCAAGAGGAGTGCCAGAGACTCATTTTTGTCTTATAGCTTCTTGTTAATAAAGTCTATTTTTGATTCACACACTTGCTTTATTTCTTTTTTTTAATAAAGTCTTGCTGGAAACTTTTAGAAATGGTTTAAGCCTTTGCATGCTTGTGGGATGGGTTAAGATAGCTGTGGGATGGGCAGGGATACCTGTGGGATAGGCAGGGATACCTTTGGGATGGGTAATAGCTGTGGGATAGATAAACCTCCAGTGCAAGCATAGTGGGACTGTATGGTCCACCTTCCCAAGTGCCATACCTACGGCCCTTTATTATCAATAATAATGTAATAATTATCCACACATGTCAACATAAACACAACTCTTTATTAAACGCCCTGTTCATTGTAGGCCAACCCAACATACATGGCCCAATCTCATCCGTGTGATGAGACAGGCTGAAGGAAGCATCCATTAAGCATTTACCATCCTGTCTTGCCACTCCACTGCTCCAGCTGGGGAGTTGCACCAGTGTTTCAGGAGGTTGCGCTGCTTCTTCGCCTCACGTGAGGCTCTGTTGGGGCCTTGCACATCCTGAGTGTCGATCAGGTTTTGCCCTTGCCTCCATTCCCCAGCCTCCATGTCCCCATTGCCTTGTTGACGGTCCACAAGCCTGTTCTGCAAGACTGGGTAGTGGGTGCGCATGAGATTGTGCAGGATGCAGCAAGCTTCCACGATCCTCCTCATGGTCTCTGGGCTATGCTGCATGTTGGTGAGAAGTACCTGGAACCTGTTGGCCAGGATGCCAAAGGCGTTCTCCACCACCTGTCTTGCCCTGAACAGCCTGTAGTTGAAGATCCTCTCTTCACGGGTGAGGTATTTGGAGGTGTAGGGCTTCATGAGGTTGGTTGTGAGGGAGAAGGCATCATCCCCCACGATGAAGTAGGGCACATCTTGTGTGTCGTTGGGCAGGGGTTCTGGATCTGGGAAGCCCACGATGAGATTGCGTTCCAGCTCCTCCTTGAGGTGACTGGCGTTGTATACCTGGGCATCTGAAGATGAGCCGTTGCCTGAAGCATCGATGTACATGAACTTGTAATCAGCATCGACCATGGCGAAGAGGATGATGCTGAAGAAGCCCTTGTTGTTGTGATAAGTGGACCCTGACTTGGCTGGCGCTTTGCAGGCCACGTGCTTGCCATCTATGGCTCCAACGGTGTGGGGGAAGTTCCACTTCTGATACCACTGCTCTGCAACTTTCTTCCATCCTTCTTCAGTGGAGGGGCACTGGAGGAGCTCCTCCTTGTATTCTTCGATGATGGCCTGCACCACTTCTCTGACCACAAAGCTGATGGTGTTGGGTGGCACCCTCCAGCCGTACTGCATGCTCCTGTACGTGGTCCCTGAGGCCAGGTGGCACAGAGTCAGTGCCACCTTGAGCCCAGGTTCCTGGCTGGGCGGGAAGTTGGTGTTTGCCTTGCTCAACCTGGGTGTCAGGTGCTGCACAACTTTGTCAAACATGGCTGGAGGCATCCTCATGAAGTTCTGGAACGCCTGAGTGTCTTCGCTCCTGAGCTCCACCATCAGCTTGTTGTACAGTCCGTCCTCTGCTCTTCTGGCGAACCATCTTTGGACCCAGACTTTTTTTGGGTGCCTCCTTTTCTTCCCGTAGTAGAGTTCACAGAGCCTGTAGATGGTTTCGCACTGTTGCAGAAGGATGGTGGCTGCCGAAAGGACTTTGTCACAATCCACGGTGGACATGACTGGATGCTGTGGAAGAGGAAGAGCCAGATGAATGCTGCAGAGGTCTGCACCGCTGGGCTGCTGTTCTGAAAGTGAGATGCAGGCGAGTTGCTCCCCCTTTTTATAGGCAGTATAGGTTTTCCTCTAAGCATCCTCTAGGCATCCTGTAGGCATCCTTAATATCCGAGATAGGCCCCCTCTGCGAACGTTTTTTCCATTTTAAACGCTTTGTTTCCATTCTGCATCCGCTAGGCATCCGTTCTGCATCCGTTCCGCGTCCGTTCCGCTTCCTCCCTGCGTCCGAGCGGATGTGAGTTGCGCGGATGTGGAACGGATGCCTAGCGGATATAGCGGATGCCTAGCGGATGCCTAGCAGATGCAGAACGGACAAACTGGATACATTTTCCGCGCAAAAGTTTTAGGCAGCCCAAAACTTTCTGAGCGGATGAAACGTCCATAAACGGATGCTGGACAGATAGAGAGGAAGCCAAACGGAGGCAGTGAGTACATCGCGTTTTCGAACGGATGGCAAGGTTTTTTGTCCGTTTTACATCCTCTTTGCATCTGTTGGTTCAGTGTGACATGGGCTTTACCATCAATGGCAGTGTGTTGCTAAACTGGATGAGAACGGTGTTTGATGTTAATAAGTTTTTTATTCTTTGGAAAGCTTTCTTTTCTCTATACCCCCAAGTCCAAATTGTTTTCTTATCCAGTAATCGGTGTAATGGTTCCGCTATTGTTGCTTTGTGGGGTAGGAACACGTTATAAAAATTTATTAGTCCCAAAAATGCCTGCAGTTCAGTTTTATTCCTTTGGTTCTGGTTCGTCTTTTATAGCTCTGACTTTTTTTTCGGTAGGGTGTATGCCCTCTCCATCTATCAAATATTCCAAAAATTTGACGTGATAAGTCATTAGACAGCATTTTTCTTTCTTTACTTTAAGGCCAGATTCTCTGAATTTATTTAGGACATCTTTAAGTCTTTTCTTAAGTTGGGTTGCATCTTTGGCCGAAATTAGGACGTCGTCGAAGTATGGTACGACCCCTTTTATACCATTTAACAGGCGTTCCATGAGATTCTGAAAAATGCCTGGGGCTACGCTTACTCCAAACTGGAGTCTGTTGCATTTGAATGCCCCTTTGTGAGTCACTATTGTTTGTGCTTCAGCCGTTAAGGGATCTACTGGGAGCTGTTGGTAAGCTTGTGCTAGGTCTAGTTTAGCGAAAACTTTTCCTCCCCCAAGAGAGTGTAATAGGTGTTGCACGATTGGCACCGGGTATGTGCTTTGTTGCAGCGCGTGGTTCAGGGTAGCCTTGTAGTCGTCACAGATTCGAACCGACCCGTCTGGTTTAATCGGCGTTACAATCGGTGTTTCCCATTTGGCATGGTCGACCGGTTCTAAAACCCCTTGATCTATTAATTTATTTAGTTGTTCCTCTATTTTTGCTTTTAGAGCAAAAGGAACTCGTCTGGCCTTTAGTCGTTTAGGGGCTACCTGGGGGTCTAGACTAAAAGAAATTGGGGTCCCCCGATACCTGCCTAGGGAGCCATCGAAAACGTCCTGGAATTCTTGGATCAGGTCTTCTTCCCAGTCGGTTGCGGCCACCTGGTCTACTCCGGTCATCCCGATGCCCAATGGTGCGAACCATTCGATGCCCAGGAGGCTTGGTCGATCTCGGTCGACTATCGTTAATGGTAGTACTGCGACATGTTGTCTGTAGGCGACTCGGAAATGTCCTAGGCCTACTACAGGAATTTGGCTTCCTTGATAGTCCTTGAGGGTTAGTTTTTGTCTCTGGAGTTCCTTGATCTAGATGTCTGGGACCAGTTTTTTGATGGTGTCCCATGACATCATTGATAGGAAAGATCCAGAGTCAACCTCCATTTCGCAGGGGTTGTCTTCAATTTTTACAATTATTTTTACTTTCTTCCCGCTTTCCTTCTGAGCGCTTTCGATAGTGAAAGTCTGGTATGCTTTCTCTCAGTTAGTGGCTTGCTTGTTTCGCTGCCACTTTCTCTCGGATAGTTTTGGCTCAGTCTTCTGATCCTATCCTATCTTCTTATCCTGTCCCATCCTATCCCATTCCATCCCATCCTTTCCTGTGCCTATTTTCTTTTCCTCTCCTCTCCTTATCCATCTTATCTTATCTTATCTTATCTTATCTTATCTTATCTTATCTTATCTTATCTTATCTTATCTTCTCTTCTCTTCTCTTCTCTTCTCTTCTCTTCTCTTCTCTTCTC
>BLBF01000042.1:25930003-25943433 GCA_015471245.1 Laticauda colubrina | reverse complement strand
AGAGATAGAGATAGAGATAGAGATAGAGATAGAGATAGAGATAGAGATAGAGATAGAGATAGAGATAGAGATAGAGATAGAGATAGAGATGATAGAGACAGACAGACAGATAGACACACACATACACAGAATATCACTGCCTAAAGAGGCCTTTATTTTAATATTCTTGTCAAGAGAGACAGTTCCTCCTTGTCTCCCTTCACATGTCAGCATTCCGTTTCTGAACTGAAAAGATGCCCTAGGACCTCCAAATGATAAAAATGATTATTCAGTCATGAAAGAAGAAAATAGATTTGCACGAATTCACAGCTCGTGAAAGCGACACGGACTGGGGTGCCTCATTATTATAGATTAAAACATACAATTCAGTTTGACTCCTTGTGGAGTTTTCTGGATTCAATTCTCCCTTAATTTTCTTTCCTGTATCCCATTTTGCATCGTATTTGTGAACCACCTTGACCTCTGGAGTCATATTCTGTATTTTGGTGTATGTGTGTGTTTGTGTGTGTACATGTGCACTCAAGGTTGTGCATTTTTTTTTTTACCCTCACCAAAACTAAGCAAGAGCCAAACCAGAGAACATTTGTTTCGGTGGCTGCTCAGGGAATTTGGGGCAGGGAAAAATTTGAAATCAATTGTTTTATATTGGAGGGTTTATCACTTTATTTTCTGTAGCTCCTAGCCCCAGTCTGGACGGGTGGATATAAATCCTACCCCCATTTCCAGACTCCAATTCTACTCTTTTAAAGAAACAGTGGAAACAAGGGTGCCATTTGAAGTAGCAAAAAATGACAATTTCCTGAAATAAATACAGCATATATACAATTTATACAGTATTTATGAATACAATTTCCTATACTGCCTTGGACAAATCCAGGCCACAATAGAGTTCAACATTTATCTTGCTAAGCAAGACAGCTGTTAAGTGGAGTTTTGTCCCATTTTACGACCTTTCTTGCCACAGTCATTAAATGAATCACTGCAGCTGTAAGTTAGTAACACGGTTGTTAAGTGAATCAGGTTTCCCTATTGACTTTGCTTGTCAGAAGGTTGCAAAAGGCAACCACATGATTCCGGGAAACTGCAGCCATCATAAAATATGAGCCAGTTGCTAAGTGTCTGAATTTTGATTATGTGGCCATGGGGATGATGCTACGGTCGTAAGTCTGAAAAATGGTCATAAGTCTTTTTTTTTTCAGTGCTGTTGTAATTTTAAACAATGTGTTGAAAGTTGAGAATGAGCTGTATGTATCTATTTTTCCAAGAAACCCCCAAGGATTCTGTTAATATCACCTCTGGAGAGAACAGAAAATAAGAAATAACTACTCCATCTCTCCTATTCTCTTCTTTCTAGGGTTGTCTGCAGGACAGGGCGGGTATGGAAAATTGGATCTTACATAACAACATCTTGAAAACAATCCAAATTGGGTGATTTGCAAATTGCACCTTCCTCATCTTTTGTGCAAGGATGCAGAGATACACAAAGCGTCGTTGTGGTTTGGACTGGAAGCTTCAGCCTTTTAACCTAACTGGAAGGCGAAAAAGCCCTTTTACCTCTTGTGTCTTGTTTCCAATTCAGCCCCCAAATGTCCCATCTCTCTTTCTCTCCCTCCCTCCTTCTCCCTCCCTCCCTCTCTCTCCCTCTTTCTCTCAAATAGCGGTGATGGGTCTTTTGTGCCATCTTCTTTTAATTCCTTCCTTCCTTTTCATTTTCTTCTCTCTCTCCATTTCTTTTATTTTGCATCCCTTTCCTACTCTTTATTTCTATTCCTCCCTTCCTCCTCTATGCTTTTTCTTTCTCTTTTCCTTTCTCTTTCTGTCTATTGTTTTCTTTCTTTCTTTCTCCTTCCTTCCTTTCTCTTTCTCTTATTATCTCTCTCTCTCTCTCTCAAAACTGGCCCTGGGCTCAGCCTCCCTGGGTTCCAGTCCCAGCATCTTCCTCCTCTCAGATGGACAACTCCATGGCCGGCTGTGGCCATCTCCAAGAGGCCAATCCAAGGCTGGTCTTTCACCCACTTTCACCCGCCAACCCTCCCGCATCCTCTACATGCTGCCTCTTTTCTACCTCCCTCTCCTTCTTCTCTGGAACAGCCTGGCTGGTGTTCTTGTGATATGTAATTTCCCTTCCCAACTGACTGCCTCTGAATCCAGTTCACATTTCAAGTTGTAATCGCTGCTTAGTTTTAATCCTCCGTCTTTCTGCCTTTTCTTCTGTGAGCTTGATTTTTCTTTCTCTCTTTCTCTCTCCTCCTCCTCCTCCCTTTGCCAGAGACAAATTACCCTTAATAATGTTCCAGAAAGCTATGACACCTTGGTTAGGCCTGCCTCCCCCACACCTCCTTCACTCCTTTGTCATTCTTCGCTGGGCCACGTGAAAAGATAATACAAAATATGGCACTTATCTCCAATTGAGAGGCAGGAGAATGTGCTAATCCTTTAATCATGTCACATTGGCAAACTCATTGGCTGGCTAGAGGCGGGGGGGAGGGGGGGGGCTTTCATCAGCCGCATATTAAAAACATGGCATCTCATGGGCTCTCCTCCATCTTCCCCATGGTCCCCGTTCTGCCTCACGCACACAGCCTCACTGCTGTTTTTTAGAGGCATCCATGGAGATGGGCATCAAAAAAGTCAAATTAAGAGGGCCCCTTTTTTTCATCCGCATCCAATCCAGCTCCCTTGGCCACCGCTGGGGAATTCTGGGAATTGAAGTTCACACTTTTGCAAGTGGCCATGGTTGAAACAACCATCCTCCAGTCTCTAACCTTGGTTGAAAAGGTGGCTGAACCACAGTTACAAAAAGAAACATGAATTACCTGGACCTTATAGAGTGGAGTGGAGTGGAGTGGAGTGGAGTGGAATGGAATGGAATGGAATGGAATAGAATAGAATAGAATAGAATGGAATGGAATGGAATGGAATGGAATGGAATAGGAATAGGAATAGGAATAGGAATAGGAATAGGAATAGGAATAGGAATAGAATAGGAATAGAATAGGAATAAAATGGAATGGAATGGAATGGAAGAGCAACAGGGTGGGATTCTACAGGTTCGCACCTATTCTCTAGAACCAGTTAACATTCTAAGCAGTTCGGAGAACCGGTTGTTCGAAGAAATTACTGGCCTAATCCTGTAAGGAAGTCAGGAAGGAAACATTCTGGTGTTGCTTACAGAAACTGCCTCTCTGTTAACCCTTATCACATTCTTGGCAGAACTAGATTTCCTGTCCCTGGAACTTCTCTGGAGCTTTTTTCCCCTCCTTTGCTGGTACTTTGCTTGTGTGGAGTAACCATTCAAAGTTACAATGGCACTGAAAAAAATGACTTATGACCATTTTTCACTTACAACTGTTGCAGCATCCCCACAGTCATGAGAGGCCAGGAGAGGAGATGCATGCCTTGATGTGAGTGATATTGAGTTGGCCATGCCCAGCCAATAACATGACCACCAAGCCATGTCCATCTAGTCACATGACCACCAAGCCACGCCCACCACCTCAGCCATGCCCACAGAACCAATTGTTAAAAATTTGAATCCCATTCCTGAAGAGCAACCAGGATGATGAGGGAACTGGAGGCTAAAACATACAATGAACAGTTGCAAGGACTGGGCCTGCCTAGTCTAGTGAAGAGAAGGACCAAGGGAGACATGATAGCAGTGTTCCAATATTTGAGAGGCTGCACAGAGAGAGGTGGGTCAAGCTTTTTTTCAAATCACCAAAGGCCAGACAAGGAATAATGGATGGAAACTGATCGAGGAGAGATTCAACCTAGAAATAAGGAAAACGATCAACCAATGGAACAGCTTGCTTTCGGAAGTAGGAGCTTCATCACTGAAGGCTTTTAAGAAGAGATTGGACTGCCATTTGTCAGAAATGGTATAGGGTCTCCTGCTTGGTTCGCGGGGTTGGACTAGATGACTTACAAGGTCACTTCCAACTCTGTTAATCTGTAATGTGCATGCTTGAACTGGGAACATCTGGTTGTGAAGATCAGCCCTTAGATGGCAGGACCAGGCTAACTGGATCAATTAACTTCAAACAGTCCTGTCATATTATTAATGCAGTGTTTTTGAGTCTTAGCAACTTGAAGATATATGAACTTCAACTCCAGGAATTCCCCAACAGCCATGCTTTCATGCCTACAGCAAACTGGAACTCACCATCTCCAGGTGATTGGCCCAAAGTCACCCATAGTTTCCCAATACCATAACCATGCAATCACACTAGCTCTCAATTCCCAATAATTATTAATAATTTTAATAATACCCAAATGCTTTGGATTCCTACAGGTAGTCCTGGACTTACAGCAGTTCATTTATTGACTGTTTGAAGTTACAATGGCATTGAAAAAAGTGGCTTATGACCTTTTTTCACTCTTATAACAGATAATCAATGTTGGAAGGCACCTTGTAGGTCATCTCGTCCAACCCCCTGCCCAAGTGGGAGACCCTACACCATTTCAGGACAAATAGCAGTCCAATCTCTTCTTGAAAGTCTCAAGTGATGGCGCTCCCACAACTTCCGATGGCAATTTCTGTTCCGTTGGTTGATTGTTCTCATTGTCAGAAAGTTTCTCCTTATTTTCAGGTTAAATCTCTCCTTGTTCAGCTTCCATCCGTTATTCCTTGTCTGGCCTACAGGAGCTTTAGAAAATAGCTTACCTTAATAGGTATTTAGCAGGTTCTGACCAGTTCTGGAGAACCGGTAGTGGAAATTTTGAGAAGTTTGGAGAACCAACAAATACCACCTCTGACTGGAGATTTTACCGTATCCTTCCCCTGCCATGCCCACCAAGCCACACCCACAGAACCGATAGTAAAAAATGTTGAATCTTACCACTGGCTTGACCCCCTTCCTCTCTGTGGCAGCCCCTCAAATATTGGAAGACTGCTATCATGTCTCCCCTGGTCCTTCTCTTCCCTAGATTAGCCAGGCCCAATTCCTGTAACCGTTCTTCATATGTTTCAGCCTCCAGTCCCCTCATCATCCTGGTTGCTCTTCTCTCCACTTTTTCTAGAGTCTCAACATCTTTTTTATAGTGGGGTGACCAAACTGGATGCAGGATTCTAGGTGTGGTCTTACCAAGGATTTATAGGGTGGCATTAGTATCTCACTTGATCTTGATTGTATCCCTCTGTTAATGCAACTTAGGATTGCTTTGGCTTTTTTGGCTGCTGCTGCACATTGCTGGCTCATATTTATGATGGTTGCAGTGTCCCTGTGTCATGGGATCCTCTTTTGCAACTTTCTGACAAAGTCAGTGGAAAAGCCAAATTCACTTAACAACCATTTTACTAACGGCAGTGATTCTGAGAATTTTACGGATTTACTGAGTGTTTTTATTTGTTCTGATATCCAGTCTGTGACTGTAATAATAAACTGAACTGAGGAAAAATTAATTGCAGTGATTCACTTAACAACTGTGGCAAGAAAAGTCACAAAATGGGACAACATTCCCTTAAAAGCTGTTTCACTTAGCAATAGAAATTGTGGGCTCAATTGTGACCATAAGCCGAGGACTACCTGTACTCCTACCATGCCATCCTGCCAAGCTGTGTGTCCTTGGTGAGAGTCAAAAAAAACCCAAAACCCTCCAGTTGGCCTCTGCAACTTTGTGATATAAAATATCATCCCTTTTTAAAATGTGTGTTGTGGTTGCCTTTTGTCAATAACAGCAATCCCCCACCCCCACCCCCAGCCTGGTGAACATCCCTGCACACAATGGCAATCTTGGTGGGATTTGTGGTTCTAATTTAATTCAATACTCCAATGGATGGAGATCCAGTCCAGGGTAGATCCTGCAGGTTTAAAATGGCCTCTTAATTCCTACCTTTTCTTTTTCTCCTTCCCCCAGCATCTCTCTGCTTTTCTTTATTTATGGCTCCCTGGAGTAACCTGAGAGACATAAACACTTCTATTTGTCAGCTCCATCCTTACAACCCAACTCAGTGAGTTGCCTCCACGATAAAGTACGGCCAGCATTTTCTGTTCCCTCTTAGCATTAGTAACCTTACATATTTTATAAAATAAACCCTTCTCCCTTGATCTTTCATGATAAATCACTTTAACTAGGGGTATCCTCTCTCCCTCCTTTCCTTTTTCAGATGGGATATGTTGTTCAGAGGATCAAAGGTTTGTTTGTCAACCTTAAGAGGCCTGTTGTTGAGGTTGGCTACTCTTACAAATGGCCCCTTTGTGCCCCAGATGTGCTTTTAAAAAGAAAGCATGGCTTTTATAAACCTGACAGCATTCGGATGGGAGATATATCCAACAAGCGAGGGAATATTTCTTGGCTCCGTTCTTCTACCAAACCTAGTAGAACAATGCATCCTGTTCTTCCATTTAAAAAAAAATATTATTTCTTCCCCTTACGTTTTGATGCATCTTTCCCTTCAGCCTCTATTTCAGATGGGAAAGAAAAAGTAGCACAATCCAAAGTTTCAAAGCACTGTTGTTTGACTCTGAATTAGCTTGAAATGATAGACAGATAGGCAGAGAGAAGATGATAAAAGATAGATAGAGGATAGATAGATAGATAGATAGATAGATAGATAGATAGATAGATAGATAGATAGATAGATAGATAATGTAATAACAGAATAGCAGAGTGGGAAGTGCCTTGGAGGTCTTCTAGTCCAGGAAGGAAATCCCTATACTATTTCAGACAAGTGACTGTCCAATCTCTTCTTGAAAACCTTGATTGTTGGAGCATCCACAGCTTCTGGAGGCAAGCCAGTGAATAATTATTCCACTGAATAATTGTTTGAACTGTCAGGAAATTCCTCCTTTGTTCTATATTGGTTTTCTCCTTGATTAATTTCCATCCATTTCTTCTTCTTCTGCCTTTTGGTGCTTTGAGAAGAATAGAATAGAATGTAATAGAATGTAATAGAATAGAATAGAATAGAATAGAATAGAATAGAATAGAATAGAATAGAATAGAATAGAATAGAATAGAATAGAATAGAATAAATGCAGATGTAAATATAGATATACTTACATATCTATCTATCTCTATATACACAGATTAGATATTTAGACATAGATGTAAATAAAGATAGTATATAAAGATAGATTATGGATATAGATTTGGATGGACAGATTTGGTACCCTTGAGTCAGTCTTGTGGCAACTGCCTGGCATAGTCCCTGCCTGCAGGCAAATTCTTGGAACTGTTTTGTCATTGCCTGCTTCCAAGGGCAGAGAGAGAGGGACTGGCAGAAGCCTGCTGATTTTATGCCTACGGTAGGACTAGAAATCACTGCCTCCCAGTTTCTACCCTTATGCCTTAACCATGACACCAAATTGGGTCTCAGCTGGATGGCGGAACTGTGTTTTTTATTTAACGCTAAGGTTTGGAAAAACCAGACCGGTAGCATGGCTGGCTTGGGAATTCTGGGAGTTGAAATCCACCCATCTTAAAGTGGCAAGGTTGAGAAACATTGCTCTAGTCTACATCTTGTGAATCATACTTCTCCATAAGTTTCACAGGCCAGATCCAAGTTTCAGAATACCCTGAATGAATGTAATGGGTTCAATCATGTACGGTGGGATTCCCTTCGTGGTGGCACCCATGTATTTGAATGAGTAAAATCCCTTTGTTTCTTATTTTACTTCTCTGTCTTGCTACCTACCTCAGAGTGAAATTTTTGATGACGAACTGGCTGAGATCAACCTTCTCCAACCTACAATTGGAATTGGAACCACAATCCCTGGAATTCCCAGTGTACATGGCTTTTGGCTAAGAATTCTAGGGATTTCAGCCCTAACATCTGGAAGGCATCAGGAGAGAAAAACGGCTGTTTCTTCCTTTTTAAGAAACATTATGGGTTATTTCCTCTGGCTTCTAATGAAGGGGGAGAACAGATATTAAGACTCTTAAACATTGTTCAGTTTTTAATTTTGGATGCTGGGCCACTCAAAGGCCCTTTTTGGGGACCAAAAGCCACGTTATAAATACTTCAATGAGCAAATGGTTCTTGTAATGTTTCTTAATAAATTATCTCGTGGACACAAGAGTACATACTCTCTCGCGCACAGACAAGCATTATCGTGGTGTTTTGTTTTTTCGTTTTGTCTTGTTGCAAGGGTCTGCTTGAAGAATCTTGATTTATTCAATTTTCCTTTTGTCATCCGCAAGATGCAGCCGACGTCGTATTGGGGGGGGGGAATCTCCCCCCCCCTCTCCCCCCCGCATTCCATCTCTTTTTCTATTTTTTCCCTTTGCTCCTTGGTGAACAGATGGACTAAAAAAATTTTTTTAAAGGCTCTCACCGTTCTGCGTATATTTTACATACCACGCTGTGCAACATTCATAAGGCTCACGCTGGAATTACTGGTCCGAATATAATATGGGTTACCTAGAGGGAGAAGCAATCATCAAAAAGAGAATAGAAAGATGCTCAGTCCTCTGCGATTCAGAGTCTTGGCTCTCCGTATTAGAAATCTCTGACTTAGAAAAAAAAAAAGGGGGGCTGTAATCCAACAGCTCAGAATTTAAGAAGGTAGATACAAATGGAGACGCTTTTCCCCCCACTCTGTCTATCCGTCCCAGTTGAATGACGCGATTAAAGTCTTCAAGAGTCTATTAAACTCTTGGAGGAGGGATGACCCGTGGTTAAAAGCACAGCCGCTTTGACAAATGTGTCTGAAAAAGTTCAGGGCCCTAAAAAGGCATAATTTCCATATTCTTATGTATCAATGGGAATCATGAAAATAACACAGAAAGACACAACATTCAATTTTCCTGATTTTTCTGGAGCTGGAGAAGGATGGCTATCTTCACAAATCTGAGGTGAAGCTTTTATCTATAGGTCCAGACTGTTTCTTTTTAAGCCAAAATATTGTTTGATTTGATCTCCGTTGCCTGATATTTTAAATTTTGTTTTATTTATTTATTTATATTTTATTTTATTTATTTGTTATATTGATATATTGCCCATCTCACTATCAAGTGAGTCTGGGAGACTTTTCAACATTTTAAAAACATAACATAAAACAATAAGAATGCTAAAACATTAATGTTGCTGCAGCAGTGAGATAAAAATGTCATAAATAGATAAAATAAAACATAAAATATGATAGCCTTCTCGTACCAGAATTTCCCAGATCCTGGGGAATGTCTGAACGGAATTATGGATTGGAGCTAATTATTTCCTTTTCATATTTCTTGGTTTATTTTTTTTATTTTTCATAAATATTAGTGATGTGGATAAACATGTAAATAAAACACAACGGTGAAAGCACCATTGAAAATATGATATCTTTGTTGTTATAGATAGAGGCAAATCAAGATGCTTTTTGCTTCATTATTATTTTTATTTTGTGCCTTTTGTTTTACTATGTTGTTCTGCTATATAATCCTCTGCTTTATCGAAGCACCACCAAGAAGTTTCTTGATTCCACCATAGGCAGAGTTGTCTTGAGAAGTGGCTATTAAATTCATTAATAGTCTGAAAGAGTTTTGTGACCTCATGTCTGTGTCGGAGAAATTTCCCAGGGCTGTCGGCCACACCAGCTGAGATTTTTTGAAGTTTAGTACATCTGAGAGGCACCAAGTCTGATCGAATGAACTGTACAAACTCACCCATATGGTCATCAGCGGCTGAGCCCAGACTTGAGCGAAAATGAATTATTTCAGTCCATAACATGAAAGGGAAAAGAATCATAATAATAAAAAAAAAAGAATTAAGAAAATAGCACTACTTCTTTTACTCCGTTTTTAAACTATCAGGTAAGAGTATGATAAAATATATCAGGCGAGAGAATGATTAAAAAGAGAGGGAGGAATTTTTCAATCATTGAAGAATGATTTTCTACAGAAAGTCCTTGACTTACAACCATTTGTTCAGTGACCGTTCGAAGTTATGGCAGCACTGAAAAAAAGTGATTTACTACAAGTCCTCGTGTCAGCCCTGAAGCCATTTTGGGAGCATCTTCAGGGCTGCCACAGCAAGGGCAGTTGAAGCTGTGGTAACCTGAGTTGTGGGGGGAGATAGATAAATAAATTCCTTATAAATTCTTAATTCCTGATAAATTTGAGGAAACTCTAGGCTTCAGAGTTTCGATTGCTTTGAATTTGCTACTTGGAACCCTGACACTTCACACTTGACTCCTGTGGTCACCTGATCAAAATGTCTGCACTTGGCAACTGGCATGTACTTATGACTGTTGCAGCATCCGTTTGCGATCTTCCCAGATTTCAACCATTAAAGGCAACGAGGGTGGTGGTAGCTGGACTCATTTAATGATCACTTTGCTGGACTCGTTTAATGATTTGCTTTAAAACTGCAGTGATTCACAACAACTGTAGTGATTTGCTTAACAATCATAGCAAAACAGGTGGTAAACCTGGCGCAACTCACTTAGTTTGCTTAGCAATGGAAACTCTGGTCCCAGTTACGGTCGTAAGGCGAGGAGTACCTGTATTCCTCCCGGCCTTGGCAGGCCACGCATGGATGATCCAGGCGCAGAAGTGAATGCGGTTGATACGCCTTGAAGCAGAAAAGCTCATGATGCCGGAGTGGTATCCATCAGAGAGCAGAATTACCTCTGTATCATCAGGCCCAGTTTATTACGATCAGCATGACTGTGCAGACAGACGCACTATCACTTAGAAGGAAGCTACCGTGTATGCGGTGGCACTTGGCTTTGACTGTAGGGAATCAACTTGTAAAACATGTTGAGCTCCAACAGCCTTTACATTTTAAATAGAAATCAAAACCACCTTGAGGGAAAAGAGAGGGAATATTACCATTTGCTTGTTTAGATTATTTTCTTAGCTTCTCCGGGTTTCTTATAGTCTGACTTTCCTTCAGGAGCTCAAGGTGATGGATAGAACGTTGTCCCTTCTCATTTTTCTTTTCTTTTCTTTTTCTTTTTCTTTTTTTTCCCGGCAGAACCCTAACCTTGTGAAGGTAGGTTGAGCTCAGAGGGTTTTAAATAGGTTGAAATGCAGCCAAGGGCACTGCAAGACCAAAGGGAAGGAGAGAGAGGGACGGGACCAAAGCGCTCTAGGGCCGTGTTTCTCAGACCTGGCAACTTTAAGAGACATGACTTCAACTCCCAGAATTCCTATAAGAAGCATGGACTTCAACTCCCAGAATTCCTGTAAGATGCACAAACTTTAACGACAAGAATTCCTTTAAGATGCATGGACTTCAACCACATGGAAATCCCCTTTGGTATTTTCTTGGAGTTGAAGTCCGTGCATCTTAATGTTGCCGAGGAAACACTGTCCTTAGGGGACTCTGTGGCTAAGGATGGATTAGAAGCTGGATTTTTCAATCCCTTAAAACTGTGCTGAAGAAGTTTCCTAGCCTGGTAACAAAATGTTTGGAAATCAACCCACAAACTTGAAGAACGAACCTTCACCCTCATCCTACACCTGAGAGACAGATATTCGCCGTTCTTTTAATTTGGCTCAGAACTTTTATCACTGAGTAACACCACACCACACCACACCCCCCCCCCCCCGGGTTTTGGGCTGGGAAATAAGACCTGGTCCCAAAGTTCTATAGGGAACCACCACAAATGAAGGGAGATTGAATTTAGGACTCCCCACCCTCAGTCCCGGCCCTTCCCCATTGTACCACAGTGGCCTTTGGATCATGAAGGAGAGATTGGCCCAAGGCCTATTTAATTGATATCCTGCCTTTATTATTTTTATAAATACCTCAAGGTGGCAAACATATCTATTCACAGTCTCCTGCTAATTGGCACAACATCAGCAAGACACCTTTCATATCTAAGGCAGGACTAGAACTCACAGCCTCCTGGGGATTGAACCAAAATCACTCAGCTAGTTTTCATACCTAAGGCAGGATTAGAGCTCACCATCTCCTAGTTTCTAACCTGGTTCCTTAACCACTAGATCAAACTGCCTTTAATTCCCAGCATTCCAACACCACCATGGCTAACCACACAATGCACCCCCAGCCTTAAGCTGACACTTTCCAAATACCCCAGAGGAAATGGCAAATGCGTTCAGATTCTTCAATTATCCCAAAGTCATTCAATTTGAAAACCTCATTATTACTGGATTTATTTGCCAGAGCAAAGATCTTTTAAATGTCTTCTAAGTCTTGGTGATTTGACAGTTAACATGATTCCTTCTCCTCTGAGGAGTTTTTTGAACTGTGCTTTTTTTTTTTACATTATCCATCTAACGCACCACCGTTTGCAAAGCAAAACCGAGACAGGGTTTTTTTGAAAAAGAAGGAATCCAGTGACACGAATATGTTTTTCCCCTTCTCTCCAACAGTGTCATTTCATAGCCTTCATTCCCATAAACTTACACAATTCACACGTGGAATGGGCCATTAAATCTTTCTTACAAAGTAGGTGAAGGGAAAGCATTAAAGTAAATTAGTGTAAATGCTTTCCAATATTCCTGCCTTTTCCTTTTCCTTTTAAACAATGATTTATGTTCGCATGTAAGACCTGTGATTTAGACAGGAATTGGAGAATGGGAAATTTAAAAAGGGGCTTTTTTTGTGTGTTTTAAAAAAAATATTTTTATTGGAAGTTTTTTTGTCAAAGCAAATACAAACAAAACTCAAAGAAAGAGAAAGAATTAAAAGTACAGAGAAAAAAGAAACTAAGTTAAAGAAAAAAGACATATAAAAAGTGATTTTCAACCTTCATCACAATAAGTATAAACAAATTTGATCACTCTTCACGCTTGAAAAGGTTATAAAAAAATACCTCTTCTTTCCATAACCCAACCCTTTTCTATAAGCAAATCCATAAATCATCAACTTTTCCATCCTGGTGACAACAAAAAAGTCTTTAAAGCAATTTTTTCAACCTTGGCTATTTGAAGATATGTATGTGTGTGTGTGTGTGTGTGTGTGTGTGTGTGTGTGTGTGTGAGTGTGGGTGTGTGGGTGTGTGTGTATATATATATATATGTATGTATGTATGTATGTATGTATGTATGTATGTATGTGTATATATATATATATATATGTGTGCTGTTCAGCTTCCTTCGGGTATTATCCCACGTCATTGTAGTGCTTTTAACGTTGTAGCAACGTTTCAGCAGAATCTCATCTGCCATCATCAGGCTTCTGTATTGAGTTTGTATGTACAAACTCAATACAGAAGCCTGATGATGGCAGATGAGATTCTGCTGAAACGTTGCAACAATTTTAAAAGCACAACTACAATGACGTGGGATAATACCCGAAGGAAGCTGAACAGCACACATGTAAGTACCCGCGAAAACTTAAAAACACACAAACACACACACACACACACACACACATATATATATATTTGTTTTTTTAAGCTTTCGCGGGTACTTACATGTGTGCTGTTCAGCTTCCTTCAGTTATTATCACACGTCATTGTAGTGCTTTTAATGTTGCTACAACTTTAAAAGTACTACAATGACGTGGGATAATACCTGAAGGAAGCTGAACAGCA
>BLBF01000042.1:25915342-25929603 GCA_015471245.1 Laticauda colubrina | reverse complement strand
ATATATATATATATATATATATATATATATATATATATATATATAAAATCCTATATATGTATAAATAAATAAAAAATCCTAGAATTCTGCAGTCAACCTGGGGAATTCTGGAAACTGAAGTCCATATACCTTCAAGCAGCCAAAGTTGAGAAAAATTGCTCTAAAGGGTTATTAGAGCTTTATAGAACATGTCTTATTTTAACCTGGTCAAACAAGCCAACTTTATATTTCTTCTTTTTACTTCTGACAATGTTGAGTTTTAATTTATTCAGATGTTATCAAATTTGATTTCACTTTAATTTTTCTTTTTCCCATCCCAAAGGTTTCTTTGAGGCGATAACAAACATTTTTTGTAAAGTAATTGATTTCGGTTTTTTTTCATTTAGAAAGATTTGAGGGTTTGCTTTTTTAAAGAGATAAATGCTTCCCAGCACTTAGGAATTTAATGCCAAGGATATGAATAGGAAATTTTTGAAAGAAATTCTACAACTATGGTCCTACCTCTCCAGGTAAACAATAAAAGGATGAAAATTCAGGACACAAAGATGGATGTGTCTCAACTTTCCATCAAAAGTGGAAAATGAATCAATAAGTTTTTTGATGTTCAAAAAAATTAACCTAAATTTTTCATTCCACACAAATAGCATTAAATGAATCAGCCACTTTTATTAAGAGATCTGCACTTCTTTAGAAAGTTCTTTAAAAAATGAGCTAAATTAAACCTTCACCTATCTGCACCAAATATATTCAACAGGTGCAGCTTCTTCCAATGAAAAAGTTTATGTTGTACCCCTGTGCCATTTGGCAATTCAGAAGAGTTTCTGATGTAAAAATGGATCCAATCTGAATTTTTAAAGAGCTTTTAAACCTTTCTAATTAGATGGGATACATTTCTCCATTCTC
The DNA here is from genome assembly GCA_015471245.1 of Laticauda colubrina. Classification (NCBI taxonomy): domain Eukaryota; kingdom Metazoa; phylum Chordata; class Lepidosauria; order Squamata; family Elapidae; genus Laticauda; species Laticauda colubrina. Next base: position 25,928,700 of record BLBF01000042.1, on the reverse strand, counting down.
CTTTCCCTTCTTTTTTTTTTAATGACACCCCCCCCCCCCCAAATCGCATTCAGGAAGAAAACTGCAAAGCAAAAAGAAATCCCAAGATGCCACTGCAGCAGCAGCAACAATAACAACAGGAAGAGCACTCCGACAAATACATTAAACTGTAAAAATATGCATTTTATAATCAACCTTACACACTTCAGTTCACCAACAGTCCTTCGCAAGGAGGCATCTTAGCAAACCGCTACAGTAATCCCTTGATAAAAGCACAAGGACAATGCCACTTTTATTTTCCTTCCAGAGTGCTGAATTTATTCTTTTCCTCATTCATCTTTATTTGTCCTAAGGTCCTCCCTTGCATTTTTGTTCGAAGAGAGAGGGAGAGAGAGAGAGAAAGTGAGAGAGAGAGAGCAAAGGGATGGGGGATCTGTTCTGTTTTTTTCCCTTACTTTCCTTAATTTCTGTTTTGAAAACAAGAAGCAACGTTTGGTGATGTTTTGTTCCAAGCATCCTCCAGAACTGAAGCGGCCGAGAGGTGAAGTCTTCTGCAATGAAAAGAAAAAGACAGTGGCGGGATTATTTTGCAAAGCCTGCAGGTCTAAACTCCCAAGTTCAGAGACAGTCTTGAAAGCGAGGCAGGTTTCCAGTTTTCCTGGCTCAGGAGAGACCAAACAATTTTGCCCCATGGGGAAAAAGACAGAGAAGAAGAAAAAAATGTCTTTGACCCCTTCTCTCTCTCTTCCCCCCCCCCCCCCTCCTTTTTAAAAAGCGACTGGGCCTCTTGAGGGAACCTCTGCACTAGTGGGTAAAGGAAAACCTCACAAAAAGGCATTCTTTTAATTTCGTTTCATTTGGTTTCGATGTCCTTTCGGAAGGAGGTGGCCTCCGTCGCCTCTTAAGCTCACTTCATAGCAGCTGCTGCCCCTCCCATGCCTCTTAATGGCTGAGAACTGGTCTTAAATGCAAGCTACTCAATGCAAGAAGCCTTGTAAATAAAATACCTGAATTTCTCCTCTTACTAAACAGGCCTAAATTCAGCATATTTGTCTGTGAAACATGGCTCAACGCATCTCTCCCTGACTCCATTACCACGGTAAGAGACTATCATGTTTACCGATCAGATCGTGAAATCCGTAGAGGAGGTGATGTTGCTATCTTCTATAAAAAGTCTGTACATCTAAAAAACATCCAAGTTACCCAGGAGCTTGCTATTCCTGAGACCATCATCTGTGAATTGTCCTTAAATATCACATTTCAGTTCTTACTATGTTACAGAGCCCCTGATTATGACATCAAACATGCAAATAAGCTAAATGCACTACTAACATGGGCAGCATCCTGCCCACATGCTTTTATCTTTCTTGGTGACTTCAATCTACCTCATATTAACTGGATCCTTAAGGAATGGAAAACTGAACCCATACATGCAACCTTCTACAATGCTATAACAAACCTGGGACTGGAACAACTAGTAACCAACAACACTAGACTTAACAACTGCCTCAATCTCATCTTCTGCAATAGTTTGAATTCAATTTACGAAATACAAATTAAAGAACCCTTTTCCAACAGTGACCACAACATGATTGACTTTTGTTTCAACAAACGTCCACACAAAAATCATCACAATGACGGAATCCCCAATTATAACTTCAAAAAAGGCAACTATGATCTTATAAACAACGATCTCTCATCCCTTGATTGGCAATCTCTATCCTCTGGATGCAATACTGTAGAAGACCATTACAACATATTTTTACTTGAAGTCAAAAGAGTCATCAAACTATATGTACCATTAACAACTCCAAAAACCAGAACAAACAAATTACCCAAAACAATAAGGAAGTTTCAATCCAAAAAAAAATTACTTTTGCAGAAAAACAAATCTGGTCACGTTGCCAAATTCAAAAGCCGAGACAAAAATTTATGCCACCAGATAAAAACTGAATGCACCAATTATCACATTAAACAAGAAGAAAATCTTCTATGCACCAATTCCACCCGCGCTTTCTACAATTTTATAAACAACAAACTAAAAGACTCAAGGTCCATCCCACCCCTGATAGAACCTAACGGTAAAGACTGCAATGATGACACCATTAAAGCCAACATCTTGAACACATTCTTTGGCTCAGTATTTGTAAACAGCAATGGATCATGCCCAGTATTTCCTAGTTGAACCACAGACAACTACAATGATCTAATACATATCGATTTCACAGAAGACATTATTTGAAAAGCACTGTGCAATCTAAAACCATCTCTATCTATTGGACCGAATGGAATATGTGCCTTCTTCTTAAAAAAGCTACCCACTGCCATAGCTGAACCTCTAAGCATAATCTTTGAAAAATCTTTCAGGACCAGCTCCTTGCCTAACCTATGGTCACAAGCCACGATCATCCCCATCTCCATAAAGGGAGACCCCAGCCTAGTTGAAAATTACAAACCAACCTCTTTATGCTGCGTCACTTGTAAAGTCATGGAATCAATTATTAACCAATCCATCATTCTCCACTTAGAAACAAACAACCTACTCCCTAATAAACAATTTGGTTTTAGGAAAAAACTATCATGCAATCTGCAGCTCTTACACTGCAAAACATATGGACTACACAACTTAATCAGGGCAAAGCAATAGATGCAATCTACATAGACTTCTGTAAAGCCTTTGATTCAGTGGTACATGACAAACTACTCCTAAAACTAAAATCTTATGGTATATCTGGACACCTGCATTACTAGATAGAAGCATTCCTGTCAAACAGACAACAAATGGTCAAAATTGGGAGTGTCCCATCAAATTCTGTACCTGTCAACAGTGGTGTCCCCCAAGGTATTGTTCTAGGATCAACTCTCTTCATACTCCACATAAATGACCTCTGTGATCATATCAAGAACAACTGCATTCTCTTCGCTGATATAAAACTATTCAACGTCACAGACAATGCTGCTACCTTTCAAAAAGATCTTGATTATGTGTCAGAATGCTCAAACAAATGGCAACTTCAAATCTCAACAAATAAATGCTCTGTCCTACATATTGGCAAAAAAATAATAATCAGAAAATAAAATACTGGCTGAATAGTCAAGACCTTGTTGATGATCCAAATTCTGCCAAGGATCTTGGACTACTCATCTCAAATGACCTAAGTGCTGGAGCCCACTGTAACTACATAGCCAAAAAGGCGTTTTTCCAAAAAGGAATTTGTCTCTGGCACAGAGGCATTCAGTGTACATGTTGTCCTCGACCTACAACAGTTCATTTAGTGACCATTTGAAATTACAACGGCACTTGTAGAAACTAGAATAGGAATAAGATAGAATAGAATAGAATGGAAAATAGAATAGAATAAAAAAGAAAAGAAAATAGAATAGAAAATAGAACAGAATAGAAAATAGAATAGAATAGAAAATAGAAAAGAAAAAAAATAGAATAGCATAGAGAATAGAGTAGAAAATAGAATAGAATAGAAAATAGAATAGAATAGAATGGAATAGAAAAGAAAATAGAATAGAATCGAAAATAGAAAGAATGGGATAGGATAGGATAGGACAGGATAGGATAGGATAGGATAGGATAGGATAGGACAGGACAGGACAGGACAGGACAGGACAGGACAGAACAGAACAGAACAGAATGACAGAGTTGGAAGGAAACCTTATGTCATTTCAGACAAATGGTTGTCCAAGTGACATGACCATTTTTCACACTTATGACCATTGTAACATCTGTATGGTCACAATTTACATTATTGCCAACTGATGCTTGACAACTGATTCACATTTATGATGGTTGCAGTGTCCCAGGATCATGTAATCGCCTTTTGTGAGACAAGCAAAGTTAATGAGGAAACCACACTCACTTAACAAACGTGTTGCTCATTTACCAACTGAAGCAATTCACTTAATGAATGTGGAAGGAAACATTGTAAAATAGGGCAAAACTCACTTAATAAATTTCTCACAATATAAAGTTTGGCCTCAATTGTGGACATAGTTGAGGACTACTTGCAAAGCAACATAATAATAATAATAAAAATAATAATGATGATGGTGGTGATGATGACGGTGATGATGATGATGATGATGTCAGTTAAAGGGGAAGTAAAGAAGGGAATAAGAAGGATACAATTCTGGAAGTTGTCTTCACACATCCTAGAAGGCCCCCTGGGAGCCCTGTGAGGTTATCCAGACAGGAAACACAAACTTTGAGTGCTTACTCTATCTTTATTGTCAGGTTCTAGTCGCAAAATATTGTAAGTCTGCAAGTATCTCTTTTCACCATAACAGTGATTTTCCAGAAAGATCAGGTGGGTCTTTTTTGAGATGCTTCCCATGTCCCTTTTCCACCTGTGGGCTGAGATACCTATTTCCCTGATGCTTGTTCAGGTATGGGTCTTCCTCAGAGGTCGTATTCAGCAGGTTTTGACCAGTTCTGGAGAACCGGTAGCGGAAATTTTGACTATTTTGGGGAACCAGCAAATACCACCTCTGATTGGAGATTTTACGGTATCCTTCCCTGCTATGCTCACCAAGCCACTCCCACAGAACCAGCAGTAAAAAAATCCCACCACTGGTCTTCCTCCCGTCTCCCAAGATCATTTGCACATACCAATCCAGCTCCAGATTACAAAAACAAACCTCTTTTTTGGACCGATTTAGGGCCATGAGTGCGATTCTGAAATTGGGAACTATCTGGTGTGGCCCTTATGATGAGATTACTTGAGAGAGAAAGGAGATGTTAAGGGATGTGCATAAGTGCACCATCGTGCCTCCCGTCCCTGTCCTATTGTCCCCATTTAATCGTACCTATTTTCTGTATTCTTACTCATGTTTATACGTATATCTTTTATTTTGTAAGCAATTGACAAATCAAATCAAATCAAATCAAATCAAATGAAATCAAATAAATAAATAAATAAATAAATAAATTTTAGTGCTTTGCCCACTGAAACTTCATTAGCCCATCCTGAATTGGCCTATTGCTGCTGAAACCTGACAATTAGCTTGTTTTTTTTTAATCTTTGTTTTCTTTTGCAACAACTCTGCAAAGCAATGTTCTAGTCCTTAGTGTTGCATACATCACATCACTCAATGTAAAACAATTCCCACTGGCCTAATTGCTATTTATTTTAACAAGGAACAATAATTATTATTATAGAATGAATGTTGCAAAAGAAAACAAAGATAATACCACTGATATTGAGCACTAGGTGTAATCCCAAAACTTCTGACGCACCAGTTGAACCCCATCGGTATTGACAGAAACACTATGAGTCAATTGCAAAAGGCATCTTTACTCGGAGAGGCTTACATCCTGCAACAATACCTCTAACACCCTAGAACAGGGGTGTCAAAACTCGATTTCACTGAGGGCAGCATCAGGGTTGTGTTTGACCTCGGAGGGCAGGGTGGCTGTGGCCAGGGTGGGCATGGCTAGCTTGACGTCTCTCATCGAGGCTCTTTTTCTGGCCACAACAGCCTACTGCAGCCCTCTGCCAGTGAAAACGGAGCCCGGGAAGGAGATCCATTTTCACTGGCAGAGGGCTGCAGGAGGCTGTCATGGCCAGAAACGGAGCCCAGCAGGCCTGCTTGTGGCCCTCCCAGACTCTGTTTTCGCTGGCAGAGGCACCGCGAGCTGGTCCTTTTCTGTTTCCAGGGCGGGCCTGTGGACCAAATCTAAGCATCCTGCGAGCTGGATCTGGCCCACAGGCCTTGAGTTTGACACCCCTGCCATAAAATATCAACACCTGCCAAACCAGGTCCTTGGGCAGGACTCGATAGGTGGATAAAAATGCTGAATCTTTTTCTAAACATCTGGCCGACGGCACGACCAACAAAAACAATTATTATAATATACGTGCCTTCCATCCGATTGTTCTTCCCCAATGAGCTAGAATAGCTAGCATCTAAGACATCATTGTAACATCTGCACACCCTGTTCCAAGTCACGCAATTTTGTGTAACAGATGAGTTAAAATTCTATTCCATTCCAAACGCATCCAAGGCCTTTTTCAGATCTTCTCGCCTGGCATTTATCGGGATCATCATCGTTTAATATAAGCATCATTCAAATTAAGCTTTTCATCCCTATTGTCAAAATGATTGCAACTGGGCAGCATCAAAAGAGAGAGACGTTTTCAGGAGGTGATTTTTTTTTTTGTTTTCTATTTTTTTCTTCCCCAAGTATAATTATAATAATATTCTGTTGTAGACATTTCCCTGGAGAAAGAAAGGAGGGGAGGAAAAAAAGGAAGCCGATGGAGAAAGTGGTGTGTAAAACATCTCCCTTCCGTTGGAGTCAGCACATCTGATCGTCCTTACATAGATTGAAGACAGTTGTGCTGATTTGTGTGATAATAGGTACAGTTTGGGTCTGTTTCTCCCCCTCCCCCCTCTCCCCCTTTCTCTGTCTCTCTCTTTGTCTCTGTCTGTCTGTCTGTCTGTCTGTCTCTCTCTCTCTGTGTCTTTGTCTCTCTTTCTCTCCCTGTCTTTCTTTCTCTGTCTCTCTCCTTTCTGTCTCTCTCTCTCTTTCTCTCCCTGTCTGTCTCTCTGTCTCTATCTCTCTGTCTGTCTCTCCTCTCTGTCTCTCTCTCTTTCTCTCCATGTCTGTCTCTCTGTCTCTGTCTTTCTGTCTGCCTCTCCTTTCTGTGTCTCTCTTTCTCCCCATCTCCCTCTCTCTTTCTCTCTCTCTCTCTCTCTCTCTCTCTCTCGTCTGTCTCTCTGTCTCTGTCTTTCTGTCTGTCTCTCCTTTCTGTCTCTCTCTCTCTCTCTTTCTCTCCCTGTCTCTCTCTCTCTCTCTCACACACACACACACACACAGAGACAGAAAGAGAGAGAGATCCTGGATAAGTTGTCATTGTTTTAGAGCCGCCTGCATGGGGGGATAAAAATAATTTCCTCTGTACAGCATCACCAGATGGTTCAGGACACCTTCCTTCAATTTACTGCCCACCAGGTATTTGGGAACACAATTCCCATCTTTCCCAGCTGGCAAAATACTCTGAAAGATGACCCAATGAGTCACAAGTGGTCTTGTATTATTTTAAAAAGTACAATCAACACTCAAAGAAGGAGACAAACCACTCAGGCAAACCACCATCCTTCCTGCCAGTCAACATTTAGACAGGGCTGGGCTGCTGGGGGTTTGCAGGGGTTCGGGAGAGCCCCTAGCTAAGATTCTGTGCAGTTTAGAGGACCCCAAATCCCACTCCTGGCTGGACTTGCCCACCCCTCCCCTCCCAGGAATCCCCACATGGCCCGTTTTGGATGCAGGTAAGTGCAGGGCGCAGGAGGACACTCAGGGAGGGTGAAAAATGGGCCTCCTGGAAGTTCAGAAAGGCCAGAAATGGGCCCATTTCCAGCTTCCAAAGAGCCTCTGAAGCCCAGGGAGGCCAATTATGCCTTCCCGGAGGCTCGAGAAAAGCCTCCGGAGCCCAGGGAGGGCAAAATCATCCTCCCTCCGCCATGGTGCAGGAGGCTGACTAGACCACACCCACCATGGCCACGCCCACCCAGCATCCAGGCAGAGTACCCTTTGCTAAACATTTTGAAGCCCACCCCTGCATTTAGGGAAGCAGCACCAGATGAACCATTAAAACGAAAAAAATACATTAGCCATCAAGGAATCATCCAAGATGGAAGCCCAGGCCCAGCCCAGCCAAGATTATACATAAGCAGTCAGCAAGATTAAGGTATTAAGTTTTCCTCTAAGCCTTCCTTTTTAAGGCACAGTAAAACCCCACTTGAGGTGGGGGGAGGAGCTGACCATGAGAAAATATGCTCCCCATTTATTGCAGGAAGGAAAATTGAGTTACTTCCCAGAGAACCAAGCCAGGGTGACTCTCCATTCCTAGAAAGCTGACTTCATTTCTCATGGGTTGAGATTTCTTGGAGAGTTGGATAATGATACCATAATTATAAAATTAAAATTAAAAAAATAAGAAAAGGTGGATAATTAATGTGGCAATAAAGGGGGGATAGCAATAGCAATAGCATTTAGAGTTATACTGGTTGTCCTTGACTTGACTTGACTCCCATCATTTAGGGACCATTCAAAATTACAATGGCACTGAAAAAAAGTGACTTATAACCGTTTTTCATACAGCCATCGGAGCATCATGTGACCAAAATTCAGACACTTGGCAACCGATTCATATTTATGATGGTTGCAGTGTCCTGGAGTCATATGATCACTTTTTTCTGACCTTCCGACAAGCAAAGTCAATGTGGGAAGCCGCAGTCACTTAACAACCGTGTTTCTAACTTAACAACTGCAGTCATTGACTTAACAATTGTGGCAAGAAAGGTCATAAAGTGGGGCAAAACACACTTAACACTTAGCAACAGCAATTTGGGGCTCAATTGTCGTCATAAGTTGAGGACTACGTGTGTACCATTCCTTAGGGCTTCACAGCCCTCTCTAAGTGGTTTACAAAATCAGCATCTTGCTCCCAACAATCTGGGTCATTTTATCAACCTCAGAAAGATGGAAGCAGTGGCGGGAGTCAGCCGGTTCACATCGATACATGTGAACCAGTTGTTAAATTACACACACAGTCAGGAGTTTGGCAGTTACTCCCACTTAAATCATGAGTCTTGAGCCAAACTTCCAGAATTCAAAAAGGATTTTGTCATACCCCTGGTGGAGACTGACTTTAAGGGAGAGGAGGAACAGCCAACAGGGAGTGGAAATGTGTCTCCGGAGGTTGTGGAGGAGGCTGGGGAAGGGCAGTAGCTGGCTGGGCAGTCAAAGGACCCAGGCCCATCCCCTCTCCTTCCTAGGGCATGCAGGGAGGAGAGGATAAGGGAGAGACATGGTTTACTGGAGAAGAGAGGGCCTTGATCCTCTTCATGGGCTGCAGCTGTGACAACTGGATAAGAGGACGGACCTGCATATGGGTGAATGCTGGAAACAAAGCATGGAAATATCTCTAGTTTATGGTTCCTCTCTGAGTTTGGTATCCTTCCCAGTGTGTGTTATCTGTGGATGTCCTCTAGCCCTTATCTTGCCTGGTTTGTGTTGCTTTTTCCCTTCTTCTTGTAACTGTTTGTGAGGGAGTTTTTTGTCTTCCATCAAGGATATTCGGAGCTTGGAAGCAAAGTGAAGGAATAAAAGGGGCTTCACCTGTTTTCTGTGACTGTGTTTGTTTTGTATCCCACCTTGAGTCATCACAGATTTATTGGGAGTTAAAATGTCCAGCACTGGCTGGGTGTAGCTGATTCTGAGACACATAATTCATTGTCACCCTTGACCCTTGTTTCCCCCCCACCCCCTGGGTGTATCATAGTTCATATTCTCCAGTGGGAACCATCCATCACCAAGAGTCATCAATCATGTTCTCCAGTTAGAATTTTGCATGGCAGAAACTTCAGTCACCTAGTTATTATCTTTGAAAACATTTATGGAATGCACTTTCGATTTGCAAGCAGCTGCACTGCTCCCCCCTCCCATTCTGTTGGCAACTCTAAAAAGACCATAGAAATATTTTATGAGTTCACTCACACACACACACACACACATACACACACACTATCCAGGTGGATCCTGGGCACTGCGCTACAATGGAGAAATGGACAACAGAGCAGCCGGCACAAGGGAACGAGAAGGCTGCTTTCCCTCTTTCTTTTCCCTGCACCTTCTCCTTCCCTCATGCTGGCCACTCCATTTTCCCTTTCTTCATTGCAATGTAGCACCCAGGATCTACCATACTTGGATAGCGGGGAGTGTGATTTAACAATCAGTTGGCCATCATGGGAGGCTCAACCTGCATGTATGGTGGAGCTGGAAGACGAGGATGGGCCGCACCTCCCACAACAACCATCCTGACCCTGGGCGAACCAGTTGTTAAATTATTTCAATCCCACCACGAGATGGAAGGCTGAGTCAACCTTGAGCTGGTGAGAATCGAACTCCTAGCAGTGAGTAGTGTGTTAACCTGCAATACTGCATTCTAACCACTAAGCTCCTGGATAGTAGAATGGAGAAGATCACCAAGTTATCAAGATTTGAAAATTGAAACTGAAAGATTATGATGTAAACCAGCCATAGTAGTCCCAGTGGTTATCGGAACTGAGTGCCTTACTAAAATACCTTGATGGCTTTGGGTGCAGTTTCAAAACATCTGGAGCACCACTTGAACCCCATCAACATTGACAAAATCACTGTCAGTCAATTGCAAAAGGCAGCTTGTCTTGGAACAGCTGACATCCTCCAACGATACCTTGAATCGCATGAAATATAAACATCTGCCTCCTTCTTGTCCTCAGGAAGGACTTGCTAGGTGGATAAAAATGCCAACGCCAGTCTAAACATCTGGCTGACTGTGCAACGAACCATAATAATAATCTTGAAACGGCACTTAGAAAATCTGCCCATCGACAAAATTCCCATCTGTCCACTTCAAAAAGCCAAACTGCTTGGATCTGCACATATATCACAGCAACACATTATGACATCTTAAATTCTTGGGAAAAACTTGACGCACATTGAAGGCCAACATCAGCCAAAGAACTGGCAGCTGTGATTTCACATTGGTGTGTACACAGGTAGTCCTCGACTCACACCAGTTCATTTATTTAGTTATTCATATATTAACTGCTGCTAGAATTGTATTTGCACAAAACTGGAAGAGTGACGAGATACCTACAGATGAGAATGTGATTAGGAAAATATTAGCATGTGCAGAAATGAATAGACTAATGCTTGCTATTAAGGAAAAAGAACAAGCTGAATATTACATGACATGGGATTTATTTAATCAATGGTTAAATTACAAAAATGGAAGTTAAAAATGTATCCCTGTCATATCCCCCCCCCCCATTGAGAGAGGGCCAGGAGTGGGCTGCTGGAGGTTCACAGGGATTAGGGAGAGCCCCTAGGTAAGATTTTGTGCAGTTCGAAGAACCCCCAAATCCCACTCCTGACTGGCCCTGCCCACCCTGCCCCTCCTCTCCCAGGAGTCCCCATGGGGCCTATTTTGGATGCAGGTAAATGCGGGGTGCACATGGAGGCTCAGGGAGTGTGAAAAATGGGCCTCCCGGAAGTTCGGGAATGCCAGAAACAGGCCCATTTCCCATTTCCGTCTTTGTACGCGCATGCATGTTAGAAACCAGAAGGCCAGGTGGCTGGCGTGCATATGCGTGCATATGCGTGCCAGCAAGCTACGTTTCTGGTTTCCAGCTTTCCCGCCAGTGGTGATATAATTTTTTTTTTACTACCGATTCTGTGGGCATAGCTTGGTGGGTGTGGCTTGGTGGCATGGCAGGGGAAGGATGCTGCAAAATCTCAATTCCCTCCCCTCAATTTCCTTCCATTCCTGGGGGAAAGTTACTACAAAATCCCCATTCCCTCCTCACCCCACATACCTGCTTTCCAACTCTGTTCTCCTATGCAGGGCAACCAAAGAAGACCCAGCCAATCAGCTAGGACTCAAAAGGAGGCAGAGAATAGATGCGGGCAGGGGGGCCAGTCAGAGGTGGGATTGCCGGCTCTCTGAACGACTCAAAATTTCCGCTACCGGTTCTCCAGAACTGGTCAGAACTGGCTGAATACCACCTCTGGTGGAGAGGGCTATTCAAGCTTAACGTAGATGGCCTGCTTGGCCCCTTTTCCGAATCATAATCTCCATAGACATAATGCTATGTAGGTGTCCAAAAAGCAAGGGAAGGAGAAGAAAGGAAGGGAAGGGGGGTGGTTGCAAAATCTGGGACACCTTCCCCTCCAATCCAAATTCTCTCTTTTCTAATCAGAAAACAGTCCTAGATGCGAGAACCATTGTGGGACATTCTCAGTTGTGTTCCTGGAAATCAAATCCACGCAGATCTAAATGTGTATTTACTCGATAACTTTGGGGTGCCGTTTTTTTCTTCCTCTGTGCATTGCAGTTGTTTATTCAGTCTTGTATCCATGATTTCCCCCTTTATCTAATCTCTAATGCTATGAATCCACATCTCTTTTAAGCTGAATCCAACCTCATGCATGAAAATGGCAGGATTTTTTTTCTTCTTCTTAAATGCATGACTAGGTTAAATCCTTATCCAGTATTCTGGTATAATAATAATAATAATAATAATAATAATAATAATAATAATAATAACGACAACAACAACAACAACAACAACAACAACAATAATAATAATAATAATAATAATAATAATAATAATAATAATAATAATAATAAAAATCCCACTTAGCATCTAGTAAACGTCCAGCCATGCCAGCCTGTGTTTTCAGCAGCTTTCTACCTTCTCAATCTCTCCTCAACCCTCCCTGGCAAGTTTAAAATGTTTAATTAAAAGCTGAAATATCTGATAATAACCTTTTCCAGGTTTATTTAAAAATTACGTCTATTCTGAAGAGCTTTAGAAAGGGATGTAACACCGATGGGCCACAATTGAGGGATTAGAAAACCAAAAATTTTATATATTTTTTAACTTGCATGGGGAAAAGCGGAGAAAATCTTGTCTGGGTGGATAAAAGGGGCATTGAATGGGAGGGGGAAGAGCCCACGTCGGGACAGGCGAGAAAAGATTTGGGGAAGGTTACCGAGATGAAAATTACCTTTAATAAAATAGAGGGGGAAACAGCTACCCGGAATGATTAAAAAAAGAGAGAGAGAGAGATGAAATAGGAGAACTGCAGCATGAAAGAAAGCTGTTCAATTTTCGGTGGATTATTTTCTGGAGGGGTGAGGATGAACTGTCTTATTCAAGAAATTTACTTTTAACTGTAATCTTACTCTATTTCCGCTCTCTTCCAAAGCAGAAGAGATTTACCCATGAAATAAAGGCTGATTAGACGCTAATGACAGTTGTGTTTGCAGAATTGATGGTGTGAGAAAATACATATCTTTTGTCCCTGAATGTTGGCTAACTTCACATCAATGATCTATGATCAATTGGCTCTGATTTGCAAGCTTTGTGGCAGTATAGGTAGTCCTCAATTTACAACCATATAGTGACAATGGCACTAAAAAAGTGACTTAAAATTGGTCCTGAGTGCTGCAGCATCCCAAGGCCATGTTATAAAAATTCAGGGGCCTTCGCATGTGTATTTACAATGGTTGCAGCATCCTAGAAATAAGGAGAGATTTCCTGACAGTTAGAACAATTGATCAGTGGAACAACTGGCCTCTAGAAGTTGTGAATGCTCCAACACTGGAGGTTTTTAAGAAGAGATTGGACAACTATTTGTCTGAAATGGTGTAAATGCCTAAGCAGGGGGGTTGGAATGGAAGACCTCCAAGGTCCCTTCCAATTCTGCAATTCTATTCTATTCTAAATTCCATTTCATTCTTATTTCTTCTATTCTATTCTAATTCTAATTCTAATTCTAATTCTAATTCTAATTCTAATTCTAATTCTAATTC
>BLBF01000042.1:25878318-25906943 GCA_015471245.1 Laticauda colubrina | reverse complement strand
GCTGCGACTCAGGCGAGGCCTCCTGAGGTGCTGCCGGGCGTTGAAACCTCTCCTTCCCATCCCCCTGCTCCACCCGACCAGGAATATCTGGGATTCCCCCACGGAGGAAAGGGCCCCGCGACTGAGGCCGGGGTGAACATCAAACAGTCACGCGCTAATCAAGACAGACAAGTTTTCTTTTTGATGTCGAATAAGTAGATGCAGTTCCAAGGTGGGAAACAAAAGAGGGCAGAATCCCCCAGATGGCGGAGAAGAAGAAGAGACGCTCCAGTCTAGCCCTTTAAAATGAGGGTTGGCTTTTGAATTCTGTCCCTCCCGCTTGCTTTCAACGAAGGGTTTCCTTTCTTTGGTAACAGAGTAACAAGAGTTGGAAGGGACCTTGAAGGCCTTCTAGTCCAGCCCTCTGCTCAAGCCGGAGAAAAAATGGCCGTTTTCAAGTCTCTGGAGGGCCTCTGGAGAGGGGAGCCAATTTTCGCCCTCCCAGAGGAGGCTCGAAGAAAACCTATGCAAGCCTCAGGAGGCTGAAAACGGGCCCATTTTGGCACTTCTGTATTTTCGGAAGGTCTGTTTTTCGGCCTGAGGCTGGAGAGGCTTTTCCGGAGCCTCTGGAAGGCCGAAAATGCCCTCAAAACAGGCCGAAAATCAGCTGGGAGCCATGCTCATGCTTAGTGCAGGTAAGTTTGGCTGGGGCTCGTATGCCCGCACAAATGGCTCTGCCTGCCACCTGTGGCACGTGTGCCCTAGGTTTGCCATCGTGGCCCTATACATTTCAGACAAATGGCTTGTCCAGTCTCTGAGTCTTGACAATCTCCAGTGACGAAGAAGCATTCGTGACATCGGAGGCAAGTCATTCCACTGGTTAAAAGTTTTCACTGTCAGGAAATTCTGTGGGAGATGCAATTGGCAACGGTCCTTCGATCTCCCTTGGCTGGTTGTTCTGTGGGTGCCCCCATCCCTGGTGTCTTTTTTTTTCATAAAAGTTTTTTATTTTTTTAAAGACAAACCCTAACAAACACATAGAACATCGACATAAAACCATCTTCCAAAATACAGCATGTCAGTTGGTACATTTCTTTTGTGCAATGTCGCAATATCAACCATCTTCCCCTTCCAAACATACATTCATATTACATAAGTCAACTATACTTGTTATATTGTATTATATTGTATTATTATTATATCATTATTAGACTCAACTACAAATTCACAATATTCTTATCGAGCAATCTGAGTTTTAACAAATCTGAGAATATGCAATTCATTTTGTTATATTCAATTATATAATATTGTACATTATATTATCTTGCACATTATAACATTCCTTTTTATAACATATTTGACTTCTCTATTGTCCTATCTAACCATTGATAAAATAAATCCCAAATTTTGTAATATTCTTTATCTTCTTGCTCTCTAATTGCAGTGTCTTTTTAACAAGAGACTGGACAGCCATTTTATAGAAATATTGTAGTATAGGTATCCTGACAGAGCAGGAGGGTTGGACTGGATGATCTCCAAGGTCCCTTCCCAATCTTTTTTTGTTTAGAATCGCAGGGTTTCTCAATCTTTATCAGCTTTAAGATGGATGGACTTCAGCTCCCAGAATTCTCCAGCCATCATGCTGGGATCCCAAAGGTGCTTTTTTTTCAGGAGGCAACTGGACTTTCTTGTTTTTTCTTTTGAAGAGGTTTCGCTTCTCATTCAAGAAGCTTCTTCTGTTCTGACAGGGTAGTGGGTAATGGAGGGATTTATATTCCTTGCAGTCAGCTGAAGATAAATCCTTCCAATCATGACCTTGATGACTGAAAATCTCCACAGACATTATGCTGAGAGTTGAAGTCTACTCATCATAAATATGTAAGAACTAAGAAGAAATTTCCTAACACTTAGAGCAATTAATCAGTGGAACAAAATTGTGGGGGCTCCAACACTGGAGGCTTTTAAGAAGAGATTAGGCAAGCACTTGTCTGAAATGACATGGAGTCTCCTGCTTGGGCAGGGGGTTGGACTAGAAGACCTTAAAGCCAATAGAGGCAAATACAGTCTTCAAATTATGACCACAATTAAGCCCAAGATTTCTGCAGCTAAGCGAGACTGTTGTTAAGTGAGTTCTGCCCCATTTTTTGACCTTTTTTGCCACAGTTGTTAAGTGAATCAGTGCAGTTAGTAACAAGATTGTGAAATGAATCTGGCTTCCCCATTAACTTGTCAGATGGTCGCAAAAGGGGACTCCGGGACACTGCAACCCTCATAAGCATGAGTCATATGATTATAGGGATGCTATGACAGTCGTGTGAAAAACGGTCATAAGTCACTTTTTTCAGTGCCCTTGTAACTTTGAATGGTCACTAAATGAACTGTTGTAAGTGGAGGATTACCTGTCTTTGTAGCCCAGGGTTGAATGGTGAAGTCGTCTCTGAGCTTGGTTGTTTCCTTGCAGGCGCTTCATGACCCAGCTAAGTAACATCATCAGTGCTAGAAAGGAGGAGGGTTTCCTTTCTGTTTATAAACCGGTGGCTTTCCATGTCAGTGCTGGTGGAAGTGTTGTTTTCTGAACCATGTCTCATTTAACCGCTTGCTCAGCAGTGGAAACTCTCTTCCCAATTCTAGTTGTAAGCTGAGGACTACTTGTGCCTTTCTATCTGGATTCCAACCTTTTTTATCTGTTTGGTTTTGGGTGTGTTTTTTTTGCTTGTGGCTCTTCCTCCTGTTCTCCTCCTCTTCTCCTGTTCTTCTGTCCTAACAGTGAGGACAATTAACAGCTTGCCTTCAGAAAATGTGGGTGAGGACAAGTGGAACAGCTTGCCTTCAGAAAATGTGGGTGCTTCATAACTTCATAACTGGAGGTTCTTAAGAAGAAATTGGGCAGTCACTTGTTTGAAATGCTAGGTTCTCCTGCATGTGCAGAGGGCTGGACTAAAAGACCTCCAAGGTCCCTTCCAGCTTCTATTCTATTCTATTCTCTTCTAATTCCATCCCATTCCACTCTTATTCCTTCTCTTCTTATTCCTTATTCTGTTCTATTCTTATTCTCTGTTCTATTCTATTCTATTCTATTCTATTCTATTCTATTCGATATTCTGTTCTATTCCATTCCATTGTGTTCTATTTAATCTGATTCCTTATTCTGTTCTATTCTGTTCTTATTTTCTTTTCTTTTCTATTCTATTCTATTCTATTCTATTCGATATTCTGTTCTATTCCATTCTATTCTATTTTATTCTTATTCCTTATTCTGTTCTATTCTGTTCTTATTCTCTGTTCTATTCTATTCTATTCTATTCGATATTCTGTTCTATTCCATTCCATTCTATTCTATTTTATTCTTATTCCTTATTCTGTTCTATTCTGTTCTTATTCTCTGTTCTATTCTATTCTATTCTATTCTATTCTATTCGATATTCTGTTCCATTCTATTCTATTCTATTCTATTCTTATTCCTTATTCTGTTCTATTCTGTTCTTATTCTCTATTCTATTCTCTTCTTTTTTTTCTATTCTATTCCCATTCCCATTCTCACTGCCCATTAAACTCATCAAAGGCAATGGCCAATAAGGGCCCAATCCTGCAACCAAACCTTCAGCTCCGAAGCTGTTCCTCACGCTACGCCGCTTCTTTTTCACGACTTACGGATTCAAAAACACAGTTGTCTCCTGTTCCTGCCTCTTTGACACATCAACATCTCTCTCACCCCCTCACTTCCTGATTTTCCTTCTCCCCCCTCCCTCCCATCCTTAATGCACCGGTATCGTTCATTCTGCTCCCATAACTGTAAAATTGATTTTTCCTTGCCACGAGGCCTTTGTCGTTTGCTACCAAACATGCTCCAAAGCTTCCGACATAGGCCATTTTTAATTAGTTTCTCCTCTTCCTTTCCGGAGCAGGTCCCAAACAGAAGCTGGAGAAAGTGAGAAACTGATGGGGGTGGGTGGGGGGCGGAAAAACAACAACGGGCATTGGCAAAGGAAATTTGCAAAGGAGTGAGTGAAGTGTTAGATATGATTAGCTATAATAGAAGGATTTGTAGCCAAACAAGAGACATGAGAACTGGAGCAATTAATGACCCGAAAGCTTGAGTGCTTCTGTAGTAAATGAGGCATTGAGGGGGACGTTTGGATGGTGCCAAGAAAGAGGATCATTTCTTCAGGGAAATCTGTCGAGGGCGGGCTGCCAATTCTGCAGAGCAGCCGATGTCAAAACTGGCCAAGCCACCTTGCTTTCTCTCTGTTGCTCTCTGCTCTTGCAAAGGTTCGAATGGATGGCGGATGGCTTCGGCCTTCCCAGCTAGGCTGTCTGACCGAAGATTGAGGAAAAGATCCTTGGATCCATGAATAATAGCACTGCCATTATTAAGTGTTGTACCTTATGATTCTTGACGAATGTATTTTTTCTTTTATGTACACCGAGAGCATTTGCACCTAGAAAAATTCCTTGTGTGTGTGTCCAATCACACTTAGCCAATAAAGAATTCTATTCTATTTTATTCCATTCCATTCTCTATTCTGTTCTGTTCTGTTCTATTCCATTCCATTGTATTCCACAACCTTAGTAAGACCAGACCTGGAATACAGGTAGTTCTCGACGTATGGAAGGATTGTAGAATGGAGCCCAAAATTTCTGTTGTTGAGTGAGACATCGGATAAGTGAGTTTTGCCCCATTTTACAACCTTTCTTGCCTCAGTTGTTAAGTAAATCACTGCAGTTGATAAGTTAGTCACCCGGTTGACTAACTTCCCCATGACTGGCTTCCCCATGGACTTTGCTTGCCTGAAGGTTGCAAAAGGGGTCGCATGACCTGGGGGCACAGCAATAGTCATAAATACGAACCAATTGCCAACTGTCTGAATTTCGATCACGTGACCCTGGGGATGCTGTCACGGTTCTAAGTGTGAAAAATGGTCATAAGTCACTTTTTTCAATGCTGTTGTAACTTTAAACGGTCACTAAATGAACTTTGTGAGTTGAGGTCTCCCTGTAAGGTTTTAATTTCCTCCTAAAAATAAAGGGACGCAGTGATTCAGTGGCTAAGACGCAAAAGGGGATCGCATGACCTGGGGACATAGCAACGATCATAAATATCAACCAGTTGCCAAGGGTCTGAATTTTGATCACGTGATCATGAGGATGCTGCAAAAGTTACAACTTTAAACAATGGTCATATGTCACTTTTCTCAGTGCTGTTGTAGCTTTGAACGGTCACTAAATGAACTATTGGTACTGCATCCACCTTTGGTCCCCACAATACAAAAAAAGATGTTGAGACTTTGGGAAAAAAAATTGCAGGGAAGAGCAACTCAGATGATGAAGGGCCTGGAGACTAAAACGTATGAAGAATGGTTGTAGGAATTGGATATGGCTGGTCTAGAGAAAAGGACTAGGGGTGACATGATAGCAGCGCTCCAATATTTGAGGGGCTGCCACAAAGAAGAGGGGCTCCATTTATTTTCCAAAGCACTAAAGGACAGGACAAGAAGCAACGGATGGAAACTATTCAAGCAGAGAAGCAACCTGGAATTAAGGAGAAACATCCTGATAGTGAGAACAATTAAACAGGGTGCCTTCAGAGGTTGTGGGCGCTTCATCATTGCAGGTTTTTAAGAAGAGATTGGACAGCCACGTCCCTAAAATGATATAGGGCTGTGGTGGCACGCAGAGCCATTTGTGTCGATACGCAAGCCACAGGCAAACTTACCTCACTGTGCATGTGCATGCCTCACAGCTGATTTTCAGCCTGTTTGAGGCCTTTTTTGGCCTTCCAGAAGCTTGAGGAAAGCCTATGCAGGCCAAAAAATAGGCCCATTTCATCACTTCCTGTATTTCCGAAAATACCAGAAGTGACAAAATGGGCCCATTTTTCAGCCTGCAAAGGCTGCAGAAGTTTTCCTCAAGCTTGAGAAGACAAAAAAGGCCTCAGACTGGCCAAAAATCAGCTGGGAGGTGCAGTGCAGATAAGGGAGCGGCAGTGGAGGGGGGGGGAATTGTACACCCATGCGCAGGGGCTTGGTGGGGCACGCATATTGTCTTCTGGGTGCTTGCATGTGAGGTCGCACACATTTTTTGGCACAGGAACCCAAAAAGGTTAGCCACCATTGATATAGGGTCTCCTGCTTGAGCATGGTGGTTGGACTAGAAGACCTCCAAGGTCCCTTCCAGCTCTATTCTGAATTGAATTGAATTAGGGTGAAACTGTCAGTTGTCTTGGAGGGATCTCCTTCATCTTGGAAAACAATAGATGAAGCTGTCAAACACAAGTATTATTCTTCCAGATGAGTGTTTCTCAACCTTGCAATTTTAAGAAGTGCGAATGTCAATTCTTTGATGGCTGGGGAATTCTGGGAATTGAAGTCCACAGATCTTAAAAATTGCCAAGCTTGAGAAACACTGCTACAGATGACCTCATCTTATCCATTTTCCATCTCAGCAGCTTCCCGGCAATCAAATTCAGGGATCAATCGCATACTGAGATCAAAATCTCCTGTCATTTTTTTTTTCTCCGCTGACCAGTTCTTGTTTGTTTTGATGAAAGGGTGTTGACTTCAGGAACGTATTTTTCAAAGAGGAGAAAAATTTGGAGACATTCTCTTGGTAAAATATCATGAACTCAGGGTGGAGGGGTACTATCTTTTATTATATGACGTTCAGCTGTTTGGTGAGCACTGATTTTTCAACTACTAAATGATATTTTTAGGAAAAAAACCTTAGGAAAAAGTTTTCCAGAAAAATCGACCTTTAGAAGTTATTTGGCACTTTCTGTTTTTGTTGAAAAATCCAAATAAATCGCTGATATGGGTAGAATATTTCCAAAATTTGTAACCATTTGTAATCTTCCAGCCAGCTTCTGACAAGTAAATTCAGTGGGAGAAACTTATTGATGTGATTCACTTAACAACTGCAGGGATTTATATAACTATGGCAAAACAGGTTGCAAAATTGGGCACAACTCATTTAACAGCTGCCTTGCTTAGCAACAGGAATTTTGGGCTCAATTGTTGTCATAAGTCAAGGACCAACCGTACAGTGAAAGCAAACAAGAAACAAAAAAACCACCATACAACATTTAGGAAGCTACCAAATATATCAAGTGGCACCTAAACACAATAATTAAAACAATTGAACCAGATAATTGTCAAATCTGGTACGAGAAAAAGTTCGCAACTAAAGCAAACTGCAAAGCAAACCAGAGGCACGGTGAAAAAGTTACAGTAGATAAAATACTATCAAAATAAATAAAATTAAATAAGTAAAAATTAGCTGCCCAAAGTGAGATAGGAGGCATATAAATTTAATACATAAATCAGTCTTGGAGAGTTTTCATAGAGCCAACTTTGAAGTTAGCTCCAGGCCTCTCAACATCTTGAGGACCTGAATTCTGGAGTTGAAGTCCGCATATCTTAAAAATGCCAAGGTTGGGAAACACTGGTCTATTGTCAGCTGCAACTATACAATATAAAAAATTTTCTCCCATGTGTTTACAGATAGGCTTCAACTAACAAGTGAGTCCACATTTTTTGTTGCTTAGTGAGAAATTTCTTAAGTGAGTTTTGCCCCCTCTTACAACTTTTCTTGCCACATTTGTTAAGTGAATCACTGAAATTCTTAAATTAATAGCATGGTTGTTAAGTGAATCTGACTCAGTCATAAGTGTGAAAAATGGTCAAAAGTCACTTTTTATTGTCATTGTCGCTTCAAATGGTCCATAAATGAACTGTTGTAAATTGAGGACTACCTATATAGTCCTCAACTTACAACCGCAACTGGGGCCAGAGCTTCTGTTGCTAAGCAGTGCAGTTCTTAAGGACCCAATTTTACGACCATTTTTGCCAGAATCACTGCAGCGGTTAAGTGAACCAAGCGGTCATTCAGCGAATCCAACTTCTTCCATTGGCTTTGCTTGTTGGAAGCCAGCTGGAAAAGTCACAAAAGGAGATCATGTGACTTTTGGACATTGCAGCGTTTATAAATACATACTGGGAACGGTCACAATATCCATAAGGATGTTGCAACAATTGTGAAGTGCCCAATGCACGGCACATTTTTTTTAGGGTCATTGCAACTTTGGTCGCTAAACAAATGATTCTAAGTTGAGGACTACCTGTATTCTTCTGGACCTTGGACTTTCTTATTCAATCTCCCTTTGGATTATGGATTTCCTGTCTGGCCACTCACAGAGGGTCAGATTAGGAAATCATACAATTTACAGATGATACAACAGTGGTGGGACTCATCTCTGGGGTGGATGAGTCTGCCTACCAAGATGAGGTAGACCGGTTTCTTTCGTGGTGTGGAGACCATAACTTGGTCCTCAATACCAATAAGACCAAGGAGTTTACAATGGACCATAGAAGGAACAGATCAGACATCCAGCCCTTGCTTATCAATGGAGACCGAGTGGAGGGAGTGGCCAGTTTTAAGTTTCTGGGTGTTACTATAAAAGAGGACCTGACCTGGGGTGCTCTCATTGCAGCACTGATCAAAAGGGCCCAGCGGAAATTATACGACCCGAGACTTCTCAGGAAACAGCAACTGAATAAAAAACTGCTGGTGACCTTCTACCACAGAGAGTATCTTAACTTACTGTATCTCTGTATGGTTTGCCAATTGCACAGTGACAGATAGGAAAGAGCTCCAGAGGGTTGATGTCATTGCCCAGAAGATCATGGGTTGCCCACTCCCCTCTTTGGAAGAGCTTTTTGGCTCCCGCTGCCTTAAGAAAGTTCAAAATATTCTCAAAGATCCATCTCATCCTGGGCACCCTTTTTTTTTGAACTATTACCATCTGGCAGACGGTGAATAAAAAAAACGGATAATAAAAACAGGGACAAATAGGCTGAAAAACAGCTTCTATCCCAGGGCAGTAACTTTATTTAATTCTACTGTATAGTGCAATATTAATGGAATATCAGGGGTTTTCAATTCAATGTATAGAATGTGAAGGATGTGTGATTGTGTTTATTTTCATAGTCATAAGGTACACTGAAGATGGTGTTTAATTTAGTTGTACGAGGTGCAGTGACAATAAAGTAAACTAATATCTTTTAACAGAAATGGCAAATCTAGTTCATGAAACATGCTGTCTTCCCTTTCTACCTCCTGCATGTACAAAAACATACATATTTCATGAATCTGTGTCTCAATATTTTTTTTTTAAATTCCGTGTTTCTCAACATTGGCAACTTTCAGACGTGAGGACTTCAACTCCCATTGCTGGCTGGGGAATTCTGGGAGTTGAAGTCCACACATTTGAAAGTTGCCAGCGTGGAGAACACTGATTTCATTCATTCTAAAACAGCTTTCCAAGGGGGTTTAATCCAATTTTAGTAGAAATATGGAGCAAAAGCATTGCCAAGGCTGTTGTCCAAAGAAATGACTCCTTCAAAACAGCATCCAAAGTGCTGAAGGTCCCCCATTTTTCCCCCCAAATAATCTTTACTCCCATTTCAATGCTGGTCTGTGACTGCAATAAAAATTGATTGATTTACTTCCATCCTGTATTTACTTACTTCTGAGTAAACTCCGTTGAACTCTAGGATTTATGACCAAGACAACTCAGCAACGAACTTGCACTGCTAGTCTAATAAATGAGTTTGCATTAATTGTTCCAATTATTTTACACTGTAGACTCAATTTATGGATAAGAGAAAAAATCGAAGTTGACTGTTGTTAAGAAACAACTGAACCTACTCAGACAGGTCCTTTTTTAAAAAAAAAAGTTGATTCTGTTTTTGTCATTGAAAAAAAAACATTGTATTTGATCACACCACGTCAACTCACCTCTGTTAAGGTCATTAATTTAAATTGCTCACAATAATTTCTTAACCTCTGTTTAATTGCCTGGTAGAACAGGGATGTTCATTTTGCTACAAAAATAAGACTTCCTTCTTTCTCAATGCATGGATATTCCTCCCCCTACAGGTGACAGTGGGTTAATGCAACTTTTAAAGCCAAATGCAGCATTTAACTGTTATAAAAAAAAAAAAAAATTAATAACAAAAGAGCTGGAATAAAAGGATTAAAATCTAGTATTCTGCTCATTTCTTTAATAGCCCCCAGGAGGTTCTGAAACCTGCACAAGAGTTCAACAGTGGGTAAACTCTTCCCTCTAAAAATTTGGCTGACAATCCTAAAACAGTGGCAATTGCAATGTTTTGAAATGCTGGGATCCTATATACAGGTGATTCTCCACTTATAACCTTAATTGAGCCCAAAAATTTATGTTGCTAAGAGAGGCATTTGTTCAGTGAGTTTTGCCCCATTTTACAGCCTTTCTTGCCACAGTTGTTAAGTGAATCACTGCAGTTGTTAAATTTGGAAGCACGGTTGTTAAGTGAACCTGGCTTCTCCATTAACTTTGCGTGTCAGAAGGTCGCAAAAAGGGATCACGTGAGCCCAGGACACAACCATCATAAATATGAGTCAGTTGCCAAGTTTCTGAGTTTTGATCAATTTCACCCATCTCAAATACCAGAAGGACAATGAAGTAGAGAAAAAAAAAAGTGCAGAGAACAACAATGAAGATGGTCAGATGTTTGGAGGCTAAATCCTATGAAGAAGGATGAAAAGAACTGGGTTTAGCACAGTATTTCACAGCCTTGGCAAAATGCATGGATTTCAATTCCCAGAATTCTTCAGCCAACAAGGAAGACATGGTAGGAGTCTTCTAATCCTAGAACAGTGTCCCAGGGTTGAAGATGTAGATTTATTCTCTATGGTACCCACAGAGAGGACACAAATCAACAGGTGGAAGCTTTAAAGAGAGACTTTCATAATCAAAATAAGAAAGAAATTTCCTGACCACAAGAGTATGACGTTTTGTCACTGGAAGCTTTTAAGCAAATAGGTTGACCCTCGCTTCTTTGAGGCAGCTCCTTAGATATTGCAACACATTGCAATCATATCTCGCCTCATCCTTCCTTTCATTAAACTAGACATAACCAACTTCTGCAAAATGAAGATTGGTTGCAGGAGTTGGGTATGTCTAGATTAAGAAGGACCAGGTGTGATATATGATAGCAGTCTTTTGATATCTCAGGGGCTGCCACAAAGGAGAGTCAATCAAGCTATTCTCCAAAGCAGCTGAGGGCAGGAGAAGAAGCAATGGGTGGAAACTAATCAAGGAGAAAAACAACCTAGAACTAAGGAGAAATTTCCTGACAATGAGAACAATTTATCAATGGAATGACTTGCCTCCATAACTGGAGGCTTTTAAGAAGAGATTGGACAATCCTTCATCTGAACTGGTACAGGGTCTTCTGCTTGAGGACGGGGGTGGACTAGAAGACCTCCAGAATCCCTTCCAACTCTGCTATTTTGTTTTTCTGTTAAATTATCTGGGAAGTACCAGAACTCCACCCTGACCAAGAAGTTGGATTAGAATATTGTTTCCAATCTAATTGCAAAGGCAACTGGACTTTCTTGGTTTTTTCCTGGGAAACATTTCACTTCTCATCCAAGAAGCTTATTCAGTTCAGTTCAGTTTTCCCAAGAAAGTCCAGTTGCCTTTTGAGCAGCATCTTTGGGACAACCAAGACCACTTATGGATGTCCATAGCCATTTCCAACCTAACAATTCCATGTTTTTTACTGCTGCAGTTACAGGGTGACCATCTTTTTTCAAAGTGCAAGAAAACATTAAGAGGCAGGAAGCAAAATAATACAAGGCAGATTAGAAAAGGAGAGGGAGGAATCTAATTAAATTTATTTACAGAGGGTTACCAGAGACATCCTCATTTTTGTCTTTGTGTCCTCTATCCAGAAGACATTGCCTTAAAATTAAATATTGTCTGGCTTTTTGAGTGTGTGTTTTAGTTTTGGACTGTTTTCAAAACAGTAGTCATTTAAACTTTTGTGCATTGTGACTTCGTAAATTGTCTGCTTTTTTTCCCTCCCCCTTGTCTGCCGACAGACTGGACAGCCTACAGTTATTTAATTTATTCCGTGATTCTAGCCATCAGCTTCAATCCACATCCTTCAGATCTAAGATCATTGTAGTCTGTAGATTGCACAACTTGATTTACCATTCCATGATGAAATTGGAAAACCGTGACGCTAGCTTATGTTCCCAAAAAGAAAGATTTCTTGAAAAAAATTGGTGGTAGAAAAAAACCTGCCTTTCTGATTCTGGAAAAAGATAATTTCCTATACACCAGAAGGTTCAAGTATGCTTTTTTTGCAATTCTTTGTTGTAATTGTTATTGTGATGCCAAGAAAATTGAACAGTGTGTCTCCACTTCCTCCATTTGTCCTACTTTTCGATTGTCTGTGTCCTTGTTCAGATACAGGTAGTTCTCCATTAACAACAGTAACTGGAATCGAACTTGTTATCGCTAACAAACATGGTCCTAAACTAGAACACCACAATTCCAGACAAATGGTTGTCCAATCTCTTCTTAAAAACCTCCAGTGTTGGAGTGCCCACAACTCTGGTGGCATGGTGTTCCACTGATTAAATGATAGCAATCTTCTAATATTTGTGGGGCTGCCACAAAGAAGAGGGAGTCAAGCTATTCTCCAGAGCACCTGAAAGCCAGGCAAGAAGCAACGGATGGAAACTACTCAAGGAGAGAAGCAACCAAGAACTAAGGAGAAATTTCTGACAGAACAATCAGTCAGTGGAACAATTTGCCTTCACAAATTGTGGATGTTCCAACAATGGACAACAACAGTTTCAACAACAGTTCCAACAACAGTTTTAAAGAAGAGATTGGACAGCCATTTGTTTGAAATGATGTAGGATTTCCTGCCCAAGCAGGAGGTTGAACTAGAGGTCCTCCAAGGTCCTTTCCAGCTCCATTATTCTGTTATTCCATAAATTGCAAGTTCAAAAAGTTGCTGGACAAATGGACGTGAGCTGAGGACTTCGTGTTCTCTGATCATCCAAAGTTTACCACAATGCCATTCAGAATATTTTTCAATTTTTGCAAATCTTTCTCGCCTCTACACACCCCTCCATCCATCCATCCATCCATCCACCCATTGTCTACAGATGTCTATATATTTCAAATGAGAATTCCCACAGTGGAACCCGGCCAAAATATATCAGAAATTCTCAAGAGATTGTGGCCTTGATATGCAGAAATATGGCTGGAGCTTTGCAGGGTCTTTTTCTCCCTGCCAAAAAAAATGAAACCAAAGGCTTCTTGGGCTCCAACCAGACACCCATCTTCTCTCTATATAAATAGAGTAGATCTTTTGGAAGTTTGCCATGTGTAAATAAAGCGACTTGTTGCATAGGATTGTTTCCAAATGCACTTACCAGAATATGTTCAAAGAATTGGCAGCTGGGTTTATTGAGACAACTCAACTCAAAGTTCACTTCCCCTTCAAGCGCCAACTTCTCTTTTTAAGTTTTAAAAAAATCAGTTAAAAATTGGTGGGGAGGGGGCCATCTGGCAAAAAAAGGATTGCTTGTACACAAATGTTTCTTCATGGACTTTAAAATTATTTTTCCTCCCTGCCATGTACCTAACTATAAACTAAAAGTCCTGAATGAGATCAACAGTCTTGGCAAGGGCCTCCTTTTAATATGATTCATCATTTAAAGATCTTGGATTTCAGAGAAATGTCTTGGATTGATAGAGAAAAATTTCCCCAGGGAATAAAATACCAACTTACTGCCACTTGCAAGTGGTTAGGGTTTGGAAAATTTGAGAAAGCCATTTTCCAGACTAGAGGGAAAAGATTCATTTAACGGAAAGTGAATGTATCCAAAAAATATCTCCATCAAAAGCATCTCTGAATGGTTCGCTGCATTTTGGAAAATAAACCAAAAAGTAAATGGAGAAAACATAACACAAAATGTGTATATTCATGAAAATAATGTATAACAGTCAAGCAAGACTGAGGAAATTAGGTACAAAGCTACTGTAACTTTAGGCAAAATTACAAACAAAGGTGTTTGTGTTTAGGCAAATTATCCCCCAAAAGGTATTCATGCTTATATTAATTTTTGGGTCTGTTCATAATACATTTTTCTCTTATTTTTTTCATACTTTCAATTATGTGTTCCATGGTATGATTAATACTCTTGTAGGTGTGGGTTTTTTTCTTTTAATTAGTTTCATAAAATATATTAAGAAAAAAACTTTTCTAAAAAAAAATCAAATTAATATGGACAATTGGACATGGAGTTGGCCTCATGTTTGAATGGAAAATGAGAAACCAAATAAAAATCAAGATTGACTAATTCACTGTTGTTCCTTTTGTATTATAGCAATGGACAAGATGACAGGTAATTCAAGATGGATTTTTGCAGGCAGAATTTGGTAGTCATTCAAAAGACAGAGTAATTGGAGGTTTAGTGGAACCTAAAATTTGCAGAAGTACACAAAAAATCTTTGAAGAGGGAGGGGTGAAGCGAAAGGCATAAACTTTAACAAAATAATCTGAAAAGGAGTATAGCAGTCCTCGACTTATGAACAAAACTGAGCCCAAAACGTCATTTGATAAGCAAGATAGTTGTTAGGTGAATTTTGCCCCATTTTATGACCTTCCTTGCCACAGTTGTGAAGTCAATCACTGAAGTTATGAAGTAAAGGGCCTGTCACATAGGCCGACAGATGCAAAATGTATGTAAAAAGGACACAGCGGACGAGAAAATGTTCCATCCGTTGTTATCCGCTCTCAAAAGTGCCCCGAATTTGCATAAGCAGAGCGGACAACAACAGAAAGGAACGGACGGGGAGAGGATGTAGCGAGGATGTAAAGCAGATGCTCCACGGAAGCCTAGCGGATGGAAGCAGATGGAAGCGGATGGCACATCCGCAGGGCTTCCGGGGGAGCACAGCGAAGCGGACGTGCAACGTAAGGAACGGATGCAGCGGATGTCGAGCGGATGAAGCGGATGCAGAGCAGAAGCCTAGCGGATGCCTAGCGGATGCCTCGTGGATGCAAAGGGTTCACTGCGCATGCGGGGAGGATGCATTGCGTCAGCCCCGCGGATATAAAGGGAAGCAGCCCGGAAGCAGGTCACCATTCAGAGGAAAGACCTGCTGCCAGACACAGCTCCAGCCAACAACCATGGGGAAGAAGAGGAAGTCTCTGCCATCTGCTGCCAGCCCTGGCAAGAAGGACAGGGCTACCATCCCACCCCCTGGCCCTGACTCTGCTTCTGCTGGGGCTTCTGCTGCTTGGGCTGACTCTTCTGGTGCTGGAGCTTCTGCTGGCGCTGCTCCTGGTGCTGGGGCTTCTGCTGGGGCTTACTCTGCTGGCGCTGCTCCTGGTCCTGCTGGTCCTGCTGGTGCTCCTGGTCCTGCTGGTGCTGCTGGTGCTCCTGGTCCTGCTGGTCCTGCTGGTCCTGCTGGTCCTGCTGGTGCTCCTGGTCCTGCTGGTGCTGCTGGTGCTTACTCTGCTGCTGCTGATCCTGGTCCTACTGGTCCTGCTGGTGCTTACTCTGCTGCTGCTGATCCTGGTCCTGCTGGTGCTCCTGGTGCTGCTGGTGCTGCTGGTCCTGCTTTTGCTGCTACTGTTGTTGTTGCTGCTGCTGGTGGTGGTGGTGTGGTGGAGCAGCCCCTACAACGTCGAAGCCCCTCTGATGAGGGCCCAGATGGCCCTGCCAGAGGGAGGAAGAGGCATACACGTGAACGGGAGAGGAGGCAATACTCCATCGAAGAGGAACATGAGGATGAGTTGCTGGAATGGCTGAGGGAGAACGAGTATCTATGGCGGAAGGGACACAGGCTCTATCGAGACACCAAAAGGAAGCAGGCTGCTTGGAGAGAGAAGGCGGCGAGCCTGGGCTACACTTCGGAGGTGTTCCTCGGCTGGTGGAAGCACATGCACACCTGGTATGGAAAGCTGCACCTCAAGAAATCTGGCCAGGCCATGGTCAAGCTGATGGACCGAGAGACCTACGTGATGGCCAAGTGCAGCTTCTTGGAGGGTGAGATCCGCCAACGAGGAGCAGCCCCTCTGACAACCCTCTCTCTCAGGCAGCCCGCAGAGAGCCAGCCCTCTTCTGGCCAAAAGTCAGCTCCTGTATCCAGGCAGGTATCTGTGGAGCGTCCCATGACAGAGACCCCACCGACAGCTGCACTCCCCGTGACAGAGCGCGTGGAGGACCCCCTGATGCAGTGGGAGCAAGGAGAGGGCACTTCCATCAGAGACCAACCCACATCCACCCCCAGCTCCAGCTCCACAGAAAGCAGGCAGAGAGCCAGACCAGAGGGGCAGAGCCACACTGTCCTGCTGGAGATCAGGGACACCATCAAAAGCAGAGTAGATCTCCTCTCTCAGCTGGTACACACTGACATACCATCCTCAAACTGCAAGCCCTTCCTCACCTACGTCAACCAGACCCTCCTGGACATGTCCGAATCACAGTACCAGGTGATCAAGGACAGGATCACCGGTCTTCTTCACAACCCTCCAGACCCAGCTGAACCTGCTCCCACCCAGTCCAGGTCTGCTCCTCCACCCCAGGGGATGTCACTGCCCTTCCAAGGCTTTCCACAGGCGCTGACCTCCCAAGGCTACGGCTACCAGGAGGTCCAGCAGCACAGGCAGCCCTTCCCAGTCCAGGCACAGGTACATCAAACGCCACCGGTGCCACTGATGCCACTGATGCCACAGATGCCACCCACGCCTCACCTCGCTCAGCTGCAGACCAGACATCCCCACTACACTGCGTCTTCCTCCACCCCACAGCCAAGCCCGGCCTCAGAACATCTGTCATCGGTCTTGGGACTGACACCCTATGTCCTGGAGGAAGGGGCTCTCAACATCACAGGACTGAGCCAGCTCTCTGAGAGCTTCCTCCACACACCATCCCCTGTTGTCCTCTTGGGGCCAGGCACCCCAATGGTGCCTCAGACCAGCACTCCAGCAGCAGCCACCTCCACAGCACCTGGACCCTTCACTCCTGAGACTATGGGCACGCCTCAGAGTGACTGAGAAGAGTGCCAGAGACTGGGTTGCTACCTGATGACTTTATCTTTGCTTGGGACACTTGGGTCATTTTATTTTACAGTTTGTTATTAATAAAGATTATCTTTACTTCACACACTTGCTTCAGTTCTTTTAGTCAATAAAGTCTTGGTGGAAACTTTTAGAAATGGTTTAAGCCTTTGCATGCTTGTGGGATGGGTTAAGATAGCAGTGGGATGGGCAGGGATACCTTTGGAATGGGTAATAGCTGTGGGATGGGCAGGGATACCTGTGGGATGGGTAATAGCTGTGGGATAGATAAACCTCCAGTGCAAGCATAGTGGGACTGTATGGTCCACCCTCCCAGGTGCCACACCTTTGGCCCTTTATTATCAATAACAATGTAATCATTGATCCACACATTTCAACATAAACACAACTCTTTATTAAATGCCCTGTTCATTGTATGGCCACTCAACATACATGGCACAATCTCATCAGTGTGATGAGACAGGCTCAAGGAAGCATCCATTAAGCATCTACCATCCTGTCTTGCCACTCCATTGCTCCAGCTGGGGAGTTGCACCAGTGTTTCAGGAGGTTGCGCTGCTTCTTCCCTTCACGTGAAGCTCTGTTGGGGCCTTGCACATCCTCAGTGTCTATCAGGTTTCACCCTTGCCTCCATTCACCAGGCTCCATGTCCCCATTGCCTTGTTGGAGGTCCACGAGCCTGTTCTGCAACACTGGATAGCGGGTGCACATGAGATTGTACAGGATGCAGCAAGATTCCACGATCCTCCTCACGGTCTGTGGGTGATGCTGCATGGTGGTGAGAAGTACCTGGAACCTGTTGGCCAGGATGCCAAAGGTATTCTCCACCACCCGTCTTGCTCTGGACAGCCTGTAGTTGAAGATCCTCTTTTCACGGGTGAGGCATCTGGAGGTGTAGGGCTTCACGAGGTAGGTTCTGAGGGAGAAGGCGTCACCCCCCACGATGAAGTAGGGCACATCTTGTGTGTCGTTGGGCAGGGGGTCTGGATCTGGGAAGCCCATGATGAGGTTGCCTTCCAGCCCCTCCTTGAGGTGACTGGCGTTGTATACCTCGGCATCTGAAGATGAGCCGTTGCCTGAAGCATCGATGTACATGAACTTGTAGTCAGCATCAACCATGGCAAAGAGGATGATGCTGAAGAAGCCCTTGGAGTTGTGATAAGTGGACCCTGACTTGGCTGGAGCTTTGCAGGCCACATGCTTGCCATCTATGGCTCCAATGGTGTGGGGGAAGTTCCACTTCTGATACCACTGCTCTGAAACTTTCTTCCAGCCTTCTTCAGTGGACGGGCACTGGAGGACATCCTCCACATATTCTTCGATGATGGCCTGCACCACTTCTCTGACCACAATGCTGATGGTGTTGTGTGGCACCCTCCAGCCGTACTGCATGCTCCTGTACGTGGTCCCTGAGGCCAGGTGGCGCAGAGTCAGTGCCACCTTGAGCCCAGGGTCCAGGCTGGGACGGAAGTTGGTGCTAGGCTTGGTCAACCTGGGTCTCAGCCGCTCCACAACTTTGTCAAACATGGCTGGCGGAATCCTCATGAAGTTCTGGAATGCACGAGGGTCTTCATTCCTCAGCTCCACCATCAGCTTGTTATACAGTCCGTACTCTGCTCTTCTCATGATCCATCTTCGGACCCAGACACTTCTTGGCCACCTCCTTTTCTTCGCGTAGAACAGGTGAAAGAGCCTGTAGATGGCTTCGCACTGTTGTAGAACGATGGCGGCTACCAAAAGGAGTGTGTGATGATCCATGGTGGAGATGACTGGACGCTGTGGAAGAGCAAGAGCCAGATGAAGGCTGAAGAGGTCTGGACAGCAGGGCTGCTGGACTGAAAATGAGATCCAGGTGATTTCCCCCCCTTTTTATAGGAAATATCGGTTTTCCGCGAGGTGTCCTTTTGCAACCTCTCGGCTTCCTGCAGACATCCTAAATATCTGAGATACGTCCCCTATGAGAACGTTTTTTCCGTTTTAATGCTTTGTCTGTGAGCTGTATCCACTTTCATCCTTTCTCCGTCCATGCTACTCACACTGCGTGTCCGTTCCGTGTCTGTTTCGCTTCCTCCCTGTGTCCGTTTTCCGCTGGAGCGGATTTGAGTCGCGCAGATGCGCAGCGGATGCCTAGCGGATATAGCGGACGCGTAACGGATGACGACAGATGTCTAATGGATGTTCCCCGTATGCGTAGCGGATGCAGAACGGACACGTTGGATACATTTTCCACTCAAAAAGTTTTGTGCAGCTCAAAACTTTTTGAGCGGATGAAATGTCAGTAGACGGATGCTGGACGGATAGAGAGGATGAAAAATGGAGGCAGTGAGTACAGAATGGAAGCATTGTGTTAACCAACGGATGGCAAGTGTTTCTCTCCATTTTACATCCTCTTTGCAGCCGTTGGTGCTGTGTGACAGGGGCTTTAATAACATGGTTGTTAAGTGGATCTGGCTTCCCCATTGACTTTGCTTATCAGAAACTTGCAAAAGGGGGTGGCGTCACCCCCGGGACACTGGAACTGTCATAAATGTGAATTAGGTGCCAAGCATCCAAATTTTGATCATGTGACCCAGAGGTAGTATTCAGCACATTCTGGAGAACCAGTAGCGGAAATTTTGAGAACCAGCAAATCCCACCTCTGACTGGAGATTTTACAATATCCTTCCCCTGCCACACCTACCAAGCCATGCGCACAGAACCAGTAGTAAAAAAAATTGAATCCCACCACTGATGTGACCATAGGGAGGCTGCAATGGTCATAAGTATGAAAAGAGGACATAAGTCACTTTTTTCCAGTAATGCTGTAACTTTGAATGGTCACTCAGTGAACTGTTGTACATCGAGGACTACCTGTACACATAGTCTTAACCTACAACCAATTGTTTTGCGACTATTCAAAGTTAGAACAACAGTGCAAAAAAAAAATACTTATCACTCGTCCTCACCCTTACAACCATTGCAGCATCTCCATATTTACAAATTCAGAGGCCCTGGTATTTACAGTGGTTCCAGGGTCATCTGATCGCTATTTGTGACCTTTCCAGATGGCTTCCCACAATAGCAATAGCACTTATATTTATACATACCACTTCATAGTGCTTCACAGCCCTCTCTATGTGGTTTTACAGAGTCAGCTTCTTGGCCCCAACAGTCTGGGCCCTCATTTTACCCACCTTGGAAGGACAGAAAGATGAGTCAACCTTGAGCCTGGTGGGATTCGAACTGCCAAATTGCAGGCAGCCGGCAGGCAGCAGAAGTAGCCTGCAGTACTGCATTCTTACCACTGTGCCACCCCAGCTCTATGCACCACTACAGTGTTCCCCATTGACAAGCAAAGTCAATGGGGGACACTGCAGTCACTTAACCACTGATTTACTTACCAACTGCAGTGATTCGCTTAATAATTGCAGCAAGAGAGGCAACCAGATGATTGCAAGGAATATTAATCCTTCCATCTTCCACCATTCAATCAGAACTGAAGAAGCTTCTTGAATGAGAAGCGAAGTGTCTTCAAGGAAAAAAACAAAGTCCAGTTCGTTGCCTTTGAACAAAGCACCTTTGGGACTCACTTAAGAACTGCCTCTGTATTATGGAATGTGCAGAAATGAGTAGATTGACAATTGGCAGTCAGAGAGCAAGAAGAAAAAAAATATTATAAAATATGGGATTTATTTTATCAATGGTTGGATAGGAAAATAGAGAAATGAAGTATATTATAATATAAATATAGCACATAATACAATGAAATGATTTGCTATAATTCTTATTATGGAAGGAACTATAATATAAATCAGGACTTGTAAAAGTTGAGATTTCCTCGAAAAGGATGATGTGAATTTGCAATTAAAGTCTGATGATGATTTAATAATAATATAATATGATATGGATAGCTGATCTACATAATATGAATTTTAATCTAAACTTAAGAAGGAAAGACTGTTGATATCGTGCACAAGAGATATGTACCAACTGATACACTGTACAATTGAAAGAAGGTTTTATTTGTTGTTTCGTGTTTATGTTTAATTATGTTTGTTGTTAAAAATAAAAAAAAATAAAAAACAACAACTGCCTTGGTGAGCAATGGAAATTCTGATCTTAATTGTAGTCGTAAGTCGAGGACTACCTATAAAGTTACAGAGTTCCTGTCTAATCTAAAAACAAACTGAAACTTGACACAGAAGGGAATACAGGGTTTCCTCGACTTAGAGTAATTCATTTAATGACTGTTCAAAGTTACAACGTCACTGAAAAAAGTGACTTATGATCATTTTTCACACTTATGACCGTTGCAGCATCCTCATGCTCATGTGACTTACACTTTGGATGCTTGACAACTGACTCATATGTATGCTGGCTGCAGTGTCCTGGGGGATCATGTGATCCCCTTTTATGACATTCTGATAAGCGAAGGCAATGGGAAAACCAGATTCACTTAACAACAGTGTTACTAACTTATCAACTGCAGTGATTCATTTAACAACTGAGGCAAGAAAGGTCGTAAAATGGGTTTAAAAACTCACTTAATCTATGTCTCACTCAACAACAGAAATTTTGGGTTCAATTGTAGCCGTATGTAGAGAACTACCTCTGGTCTGGTCTTACCAGGTATGGTCTTACTAAGATTTTATAAAAGCAATACTAATACTTCATGGATCCAAGGATCTTTTCCCAATCTTTGGATGGACGGCCTACCTGGGAAGGCCGAAGCCATCCGCCATCCGTTCAAACCTTAGTAACCAGGTTACGAATTTAACAACGGCAGTGATTCACTTAACAAATATGGCAAGAAAGTTTGTTCAAGGTAAAGGTTCCTCTCGCACATATATGCCAGTCATTTCCGGCTCTAGGGGGCGCTATTCATCTACGTTACAAAGCCGAAGAGCCAGCGCTGTCCGAAGACGTCTCCATGGTCATGTGGCCGGCATGATTGAATGCTGAAGGTGCACGGAACACTGTTACCTTCCCACCAAAGGTGGTCCCCATTTTCCTACTTGCAATTTTTACATGCTTTCAAACTGCTAGGTTGGCAGAAGCTGAAACAAGTAACGGGAACTCATTCCGTTACGCGGTGCTAGGGATTTGAACTGTCGAACTGCTGACCTTTCTAATCGACAAGCTCAGCGTCTTAGCCACTGACCCACCGCATCCCTAGAAAGGTTATTACATGGTGGCAAACGCCATTTCATGAATTTCTCATTGAGGAACGTAAATGTTGGACTCAGTTGTAGTCGTAAGTTGAGGACTGCTTCGATGATCAAAGCAGATATGGTCGGGGAAAATACAGATGGAGTAAAATATTTCTGGGGGGAAAAAAAGAACCTTTAGTATTCAAATGAAGCCCTGGGTCCCAAAACTAGCACTGTGGGTAAAGTTAAGCCGAAAGTGATGCTGCTACTTACCTGCTAATCATATAGCTTTCAGACCCTGCATTTGGAGGGTCTCGGTTGCTGAGATTTGCATATCCTACCTGGAGAGGTAGAAGTAGTGGGGGCTACTGATTCCCAACCCCGGGACCAGCGTCTGAGGCTGCACCTAATTGGCCCAGTTTAATCTTCTACATTCAGATGCACTGACAAGGTCTCATCTGCCAGGATTTAAACCTCAAAGCAGCCATATTAAAGATACATGGGAGACGAGGCTTTGTCCTAAGAGTGATCAAGGCTGAAAAATTTATAAGAACGTTGGGAGTGGTATTTATGGGTGCTTATGAAGGGGTAAAAAGGTACTGGCAAGGGAGCAGGACTGTCTTAACCCAAAAGCATAAGGCTCAGCGCCTGCTTTTCTTTTTCTTTCCTTTTTTTTAAGCTTTTAAAATATTTTATTTACAAAAAAAATTAAAAAAAACCACAAACATACAATTATACAGAAATAAAAGAAAATGTATACTTAGAACAATAAAGATATTTCTTTGTATTGCGTTTGATAAAGGCTAGGTCACACTGGCCGACGGATGCAAAACGTATGTAAAAAGGACACAGCGGACGAGCAAAATTTCCATCCGTTGTTATCCACTCTCAAAAGTGCCCCCAGTTTGCATAAACAGAGCGGACTACAACGGAAAGGAATGGAGGGGGGGAGGATGTAGCGGGGATGTAAAGAGGATGTTCACAGGAAGCCTAGCGGATGGAAGCAGATGGAAGCGGATGACACATCCACAGGGCTTCCGGGGAAGAACAGCGAAGCGGACGCGTAGCGGAAAGAACGGATGTGTAGCGGATGCGTAGCGGATGATGCGGATGTATCACGGACGCCTATAGGATGCATAGCGGATGCCTAGTGGATGCAAAGCGTTCACTGCGCATGCGGGGAGGATGAATTGTGTAAGCTCCGCGGATATAAAAGGAGGCAGCTCGCAAGCAGGTCACCATTCAGAGGAAAGACCTGCTGCCAGATACATCTTGAGAGAACACCATGGGGAAGAAGAGGAAGCCTGTGTCTACTCCTGCCAGCCCTGGCAAGAAGGACAGAACCACCATCCCACCCCCTGGCGCTGACTCTGAAGCTGCTGGTGCTTCTCCTGCTGCTGGTGTTGCTGCTGCTGGTGCTTCTCCTGCTGCTGCTGCTGGTGCTGCTGGTGCTTCTCCTGCTGCTGGTGCTTCTCCTGCTGCTGCTGGTGGTGCTTCTCCTGCTGCTGCTTCTCCTGCTGCTGCTGCTGTGGTGGATCAGCCCCAAGACCCTCAAAGCCCTGCTGCTGAAGGCCCTGAAGCCCCTGCCAGAGGGAGGAAGAGGCAAGGCAAGGAGAAGGGGGAAACAGTACTCCATTTCCGAAGACCATGAGGAGGAGGTGCTGGAATAGCTGAGGGAGAACGAGTACCTGTGGAGGAAGGGCCACAGGCTCTATCGCGACATCAAGCGGAAGCAGGCAGCGTGGAGAGAGAAGGCGGAGTGCCTGGGCTACACTTCAGATGTCCTCCTGGGGTGGTGGAAGCATATGTACACCTGGTAAGGCAAGCTGCACCTGAAGAAATCCGGGCAGGCCGCTGTCAAGCTCACTGACTGGGAGAGCTATGTCATGGCCAGGTGCAGCTTCCTGGAGGGTGAGATCCGCCACCGAGGAGCAGCCCCTCTGTTAACCCTCTCCCTCAGACAGCCCACAGAGAGCCACTCCTCTTCCAGCCAGGAGACAGCTACAGTGTCCAGGCAGGTGTCTTTGGAGGGTCCCCCAACAGAGACCCCCCCGACAGCTGCACTCCCCATGCCAGAGGACGTAGAGGATCCCCTGTCTCAGATGGAGCAAGAAGAAGCAGCCACCAGAGACCAACCCACACCCACCCCCAGCTCCACCTCCACAGAAAGCAGGCAGAGAGGCAGACCGGAGGGACAGAGCCATACTGTCCTCTTGGAGATCAGGGTCACAATAAAAGCCAGCACAGATCTCCTCTCCCAGCTGGTCCACTTCAACATACCATCCTCGAACTGCAAGCCCTTCATCACCTACGTGAGCTAGACCCTCATGGACATGCCCGAGGCCCAGTACCAGGTGATGAAGGAGAGGATCACAGCTCTTCTGCATCACCCTCCAGGCCCAGCTGAACCTGCTGCTACCCACTCCAGGTATGGTCCTCCACCCCAGCCAATGTCACAGCCCTTCCACAGATTTCAGCAGCCCCTCGCCTACCAAGCCTACCACTACCAGGACTTCCCACAGCAGAGGCAGCCCTTCCCAGTCCAGACCCAGGTTCCTCGGACGCCACAGATGCCACAGACGCCTCAGCTGACCCAGCTGCAGACCAGACAGCCCCACTACACTCCTCCTTCCTCCACCCCACAGCCAAGCCCTTCCTCAGAACATCTGTCATCAGTCTTGGGCCTCACATCCCAGGTCCTTGAGGAAGTGCCTTTCAACCTCACAGGACTGAGTCAGCTCTCTGAGAGCTTCCTGCACACACCATCTTCTGTTGTACTCTTGGGGCCAGGCACCTCAATGGCGCCTCAGACCAGCACTCCAGCAACATCCACCTCCACAGTCCCTGGCCCCTTTACATCTGAGACCATGGGCACACCTCAGAGTGACTGAGAAGAGTGCCAGAGACTGAATTGTTACCTGTTCACCTTATCTTTGCTTAAAGACACTTTACTTGGGTCATTTTGCTTTTTAATAAAGTCATACAGTTTGTTATTAATAAAGGTTATCTTTGCTTTACAAACTTGGTTCATTTTTTTTACTTAATAAAGTGTTGAGGAAAACTTTGAAAAAAGAGTTAAGCCTTTGCATGCTTGTGGGATTGGAAAGGATAGCTGTGAGATGGATAGCTGTGGGATGGGTAAGGATAGCTATGGAATGGGTAAGGATAGCTGTGGGATAAGGATAGTTGTGGGATAGATAAATCTCCAGTGCAAGCATAGTGGGACTGTATGGTCCACCCTCCCAGCTGCCACACATATGGCCCTTTATTATCAATAACAATTTAATCATTGATCAACACATTTCAACATAAACAAAACTCTTTATTAATGCCCTATTCATTGTAAGGCCACTCAACATACATCGCACAATCTCATCAGTGTGATGAGACAGGCTCAAGGAAGCATCCATTAAGCATCTACCATCCTGTCTTGCCACTCCACTGCTCCAGCTGGGGAGTTGCACCAGTGTTTCAGGAGGTTGCGCTGCTTCTTCCCTCCACGTGAAGCTCTGTTGGGGCCTTGCACATCCACAGTGTCTATCAGGTTTTGTCCTTGCCTCCATTCATCAGGCTCCATGTCCCCATTGCCTTGTTGACGGTCCACAAGCCTGTTCTGCAACACTGGGTAGCGGGTGCGCATGAGATTGTACAGGATGCAGCAAGCTTCCACGATGCTCCTCACGGTCTGTGGGCGATGTTGCATGGTGGTGAGAAGTACCTGGAATCTGTTGGCCACGATGCCAAAGGCGTTCTCCACCACCCGTCTTGCTCTGGACAGCCTGTAGTTGAAGATCCTCTCTTCACGGGTGAGGTATCTTGAAGTGTAGGGCTTCATGAGGTAGGTTCTGAGGGAGAAGGCATCATCCCCCACAATGAAGTAGGGCACATCTTGTGTGTCGTTGGGTAGTGGGTCTGGATCTGGGAAACCCATGATGAGATTGCGTTCCAGCCCACCCTTGAGGTCACTGGCATTGTATATCTGGGCATCTGAAGCTGACTCACTGCCTGAACCATCGATGTACATGAACTTGTAGTCAGCATCAACCATGGCAAAGAGGATGATGCTGAAGAAGCCCTTGTAGTTGAAATAATTGGACCCTGAGTTGGATGGAGCTTTGCAGGCCATGTGCTTGCCATCTATGGCTCCAACGGTGGGGGGAAAGTTCCACCTCTGATACCACTGCTCTGCAACTTTCCTCCAGCTTTCTTCAGTGGTGGGACACTGGAGGAGCTCCTCCAGGTATTCTTCGATGATGGCCTGCACCACTTCTCTGACCACAATGCTGATGGTGTTGTGTGGCACCCTCCAGGCATAGTGCATGTTTCTGTACGTGGTCCCGGAGGCCAGGTGCACAGAGTCAGTGCCACCTTCAGTCCAGGGTCCAGGCTGGGCCGGAAGTTGGTGTTTGTCTTGGTCAACCTGGGTCTCAGATGCTCCACAATTTCGTCAAACATGGCTGGTGGCATCCTCATGAAGTGCTGGAATACACGAGGGTCTTCATTCCTCAGCTCCACCATCAGCTTGTCATAGATTTCAAACTCCACTCTTCTCCTGATCCAATATTTTCCAATATTGTCAGCTCCTGTTTTTGTAAGCTGAAGACTGTCAAGTTGTTAGGAGGCAACGTCCTGCCCCTCTTAATTGTGTATTGGAGAGGGATGAGAGTTGTAGTCCTTATATGGGAAGCCTCGACTCAGGAGAGGAAGCAGAACTCCGCTGGCACAGCAATGGTACCCCAAGGGCAAAAACCTGAAAACTGAGGTTAATCTTCGCCTTACAACAGTTCAGTTATGACAGCACTGAAAAAAGGTGACTTATGAACCATTTTTCCCACTTATGGCTGTTGCAATATCATGTGATCAAAATTCAGAGAAAAGTAAAGTCCTATACTTAGGCAAGAAAAACCCAAAGTACACACATAGACTGGGTGAAACCAGGGTCAATAGCAGTAAATGTGGGAGGGATCTTCGAGTCTTAGTGGACAACCAGCTAAATAGGAGCCAGTAGTGTGCA
Organism: Laticauda colubrina; assembly: GCA_015471245.1. Classification (NCBI taxonomy): domain Eukaryota; kingdom Metazoa; phylum Chordata; class Lepidosauria; order Squamata; family Elapidae; genus Laticauda; species Laticauda colubrina. The sequence goes on along the minus strand of BLBF01000042.1, from coordinate 25,879,890 downwards.
GCAGCAACCAAAAATGCCAATGCAATCCTAAATTGGATTAACAGAGGGATACAATCGAGATCAAGTGAGGTACTAATACCACTCTATAAAGCCTTAGTAAGACCAAACCTAGAGTACTGCATCCAGTTTTGGTTACCACATTATAAAAAAGATGTTGAGACTCTAAGAAAAAGTACAGAGAAGAACAACCAGAATGATTAGGGGACTGGAGACTAAAACATATGAAGAACGATTACAGGAACTGGGCATGGCTCGTCTAGTAAAGAGAAGGACCAGGGGAGACGTGAGAGCAGTCTTCCAATATTTGAGAGGCTGCCACAGAGTGGAAGGAGTCAAGCTATTTTGCAAAACACCCGAAGACAGGGAATAATAGATGGAAACTGAACAAGGAGAGATTTAACCTGGAAATAAGGAGAAACTTTCTGACAGTGAGAACAATCAACCCATGGTACAGAAGTTGCCCTTGGAAGTTGTGGGAGCGCCATCAGTTGAGACTTTCAAGATGAGATTGGACTGCCAATTGTCAGAAATGGTGTAGGGTCTCCTGCTTGGGTGGGGGGTTGGACTACATGACCTACAAGGTCCCTTCCAACTCTGATTATCTGTTAACAGTATTAAAGAGGCTGCCACAAAGAAGAGGGGGTTGACTTATTTCCAAAGCAAATGAGGGCAGGAGGAGAAATAATGGATGGAAACTAATCAGTAAGTGCGAGGACCTTGCTGAGAGAGATCTTGGAGTCTTAGTGGACGAACACTTAAACATGAGCCAGCCGTGTGCGGCAGCAGCCAAAAAAGCTAATACAATTCTTGGATGTATAAACAGAGGCATAGAATCAAGATCACGTGAAGTATTAATACCACTTTATAAAGCCTTAGTAGGGCCACACCTGGAAAACTGCATTCAGTTTTGGTTGCCACATTACAGAAAAGATGTTGAGACTTTGGGAAAAGAGCAACTTCTGCAACCCAACAGGACAGACACAGACTTCAGAGGATAACTAGGACTGCAGAAAAAACAATTACAACCAACCTGCCTTCTATCGAGGACCTGTGTACTGCCAAAAAGAGGACTGTGAAAATATTTACAGACCCCTCACATCCCGGACATAAACTGTTTCAAATCATGTCCTCAAAACGACGCTATAGAGCACTGCACACCAGAACAACTGGACACAAGGACAGTTTTTTTCCTGAACACCATCACTCTGCTAAACGAATAATTCCCTCAACCCTGTCCAACTATTTACAAAGTCTGCACTACTGTCACTTCTCATCACTCCTTATCACCCATCCCCACCCACTTGTGGTTGTATGACTGTAACTTTGTCGCTTGTATCCTTACAATTTATATTAACTGTTTCCAAGTATGATCTGATTGCTTATTGTACCCTATGACTATTATTAAGTGTTATACCTTATGATTCTTGACTCTTGATGAATGTATCTTTTCTTATATGTACACTGGGAACATTTGCACCAAGACAAATTCCTTGAGTGTCCAACCACACTTGGCCAATAAAGAATTCTATTCTATTCTATTCTATTCTATTCTATTCTATTCTATTCTATTCT
>BLBF01000042.1:25849293-25869837 GCA_015471245.1 Laticauda colubrina | reverse complement strand
CCAATCAGGTTTGTAGATTTGGAGTCATCCACTTTACATATAGAACAGGATTACCCTTCAGGATACTGCTTAATTTTCATTTTTGGGGAGAAAATATTGCTAAATTAGCGTGTTGCTATTCTTGTGGACTTATATCAGTTTCAGGTGCTTTATTAATACAGGTAGTTTTCAGATGTTGTAGGTGCTCCATCACTGGAGATTTTTAAGAAGAGACTGGACAGTTTCTTGTCTGAAATGGTATAGGATCTCCTGCTTGAGCAGGGGTGGGACTAGAAGACCTCCAAGGCCCCTTCCAGCTCTATTCTGATTCTGATTCTTAGTCCTCAACTCACAACAGTCCATTTACTGACTGTTCAAAATTATGGTTCAAAAGTGAAAAAAGTAACATGATCATTTTTCACACTTAAAACTATTGAGCAATCCCAATGATCAAAATCTGGACACTTGGCAACTGACTCATATTTATGTCAGTAGCAGTATCCAGGGATCATGTGATCCAGTGGTGATATGCTACCGGTTCAGCCGAACCGGCAGTAAAAAAAAAAACGACAATCAGCTGAAGAAAAAAATCCTCTGATAATCAGCTGCGAAGAAAAAGAAGAGAAAACACAGGATAGGCCCTCCCATCCACCTTTTTGCTTTTTTCTTCTTTATACTCTCAGCTGATTGGCGCTGCAGGTCTCAGCTGGTGTGGGGAAAGCTGCGTGCCAGCATTAGGCTGATTAGGAGAGATTTAACCTGGAAATAAGGAGAAACTTTCTGACAGTGAGAACAATCAACTAATGGAACAGAAGTTGCCCTCTGAAGTTGTGGGAGCACCATCACTTGAGACTTTCAAGAAGAGATTGGACTGCTATTTGTCCAAAATGGTGTTGGGCAGGGGTTGGACTACATGACCTATAAGGTCCCTTCCAACTCTGATTATCTGTTAATCTGTTAAAGGCAAAGTACACCCACCAAGCCACGCCCACTAAGCCATGCCCACCAAATTGATGGTAAAACAGTTTGAATCCCACCACTGATGTGATCCCCTTTGCGAACCTTCTGACAAGCAAAGTTAATGGGGAACACCAGATTCATCTAACAATTGTGTTACTCACCTAACAATTGCGATGATTCACTTAGCAACTGTGGCAAGAAAGGTTGTAAAATGGGGCAAAACTCACTTAACCAATGTCTCACTTTGCAAGAGAAATTTTGGGCTCAATTGTAGTCATACATTGAGGACTATCTGTAATACAGAATCAGTTTCTTCATATCCATAATACAAAATTTGCTTTTCTCGAATGATATGGGGTCTTCTGCTCAAGCAGGGATTGGATTAGAAGACCTCCAAGGTCCCTTCTAACTCTGTTATTCTGTTATTCTATTCCACAGATGCACCCTGAACTGACATTTTGATAGAACCATCCACCCCAAATGCAAAATCTTTTCCCCAGAAAGGCAAGAGTGGCATAAATACCCAAGTGCCAAGGGGACCAATGTCCCCCTTTAATCTCAAAAAAAAAAAAAAAAAAAAAGATGGAAAAACAAGTCAGTCTCCATTTCTCCAGCAGCCAGCTTTCCGCTCACTATCATGTTTTCTGCAAATATAGAGCTAATAAATATATGAATTTATCAGCTGGGAAAATCCATTCTTTTACCTGGAGCAAAATGCTAACAAGGAGCCTTCTCAGCTGTAGCTGACAATTCAAAAGGGTCTTGAATCACACATGAGACAACTCATTTTCAGTTATGAAGAGTGAGCGAGCAAGAGGGAAAGTCAAGCACCCAGAAGAGGGGATGTTGACAGAAAGAGGAGATCTTGGTAGATGGATCCACCGTCGGGATCTCTGCTCTCCAAGTAGCTCCAAGCAAGGCCAACTTTCTTACAGGGCTGCCATTTAGACAAGAACGATGCTTTGGGCAATTTAGACTGAATGAAATCCACCAGGAAATGAGAGACAATGTGAAAGCTGTGTTTAAGACACATTATTTTACCATAAACTAAACAAGCTAAATTGTGGGAAAGGGTTGCTATAATTCCAGAAGGGTCAAATGTGGTCTAAAAGTCACATGTCATGCCCTTGGTAGAATCAGACTCTGAGGGAGAGGAGGAACAGCCAACAGAGAGTGGAGGTGTGGCTCTGGAGGTTGTGGAGGAGGCTGGGGAAGGGCAGAGGCCGGTTGGGTAGTCAGAGGAAGAGCCAAGCCCATCCCCTCTTCATCCTAGGGAGGTTGTAGGGAGGAATGGAGAAGGCAACAACTTGGCTTATGAGAGAGGAAATGGCCATGATCCCCCACATTGGTTGCAGCTGGGGAGAATAGTATAAAAGAGAGATGGTTAAAACACAGCGTTGCCAGAAGCAAAGCGTGTGTTATTTTGGGTTGATGTTATCTTGGTTGGTATCCTTCCAACAGACCGTGCCTTATTATCTCCTTGAAGTTGGTAACTACTTATCCTGGTCTGTTGTGGAATTTCCTTCATTGCAGTTTGTTTTGGGTTTTTATTTCACCTCTATCTGCTCATTAAGTTCAGACGGTATTGCTTTCTTTTGAAGACTATTTTTGAGGGTTAGGGTGAGACTATTTTTGAATAGGTTTTATCTCCAACTGAGAATTATTGAATAGTGGGGCCAAGTTGGAAGCATTAAAGGACATTTATTTAGGTTTTGGATTTTGTTACGTTTGTGTTACACTCTGAGTCATCACACCACAAGGATGACCAGATTAAGGTTCTGCCAGGCTTTTTTGGGGGGGGGTTGTTTTTTTTAAACCACTGCCTAAGGACACTTCTGCCCTGTTTGAGATATCATCACAATCAAAATCTGGGACAGAGAGGACACCTCCTAACTGGCTGTCATTTTAAAAACCTGGATTTCTAAAGCCTCCAAAACTACACAACTGTCTCCTTTCTTTTATTCTGGAGACATGTGGCTTTAAATTCACAATATTTTCTGGCATTTTTTCCTAGTTTACAGAAAAAAATACTCATTCAAATGAATGGGTTTGCTTAACAACCACTGAGTTCACTTAATGACTGTGACATTTGTTTAATGACTGCCGTGAGAAGGACTGAAAATTTCTTGTCGGTCACAAAGATGCCTTATGTCCGAAACGATTTATGACCATAATTATCAGCTCAATTACCTTCGTAAATCGAGAACTATACTGTTATTTGCCAATGTCTGGAGAATCTCCAAGTAACATAAAGGTTATTTTGATAATATTTATGTGAGATTTCTTGTGTTTGGTTGCCCAGCAAGACAAAACTGAATAGGATTCTCATGAGTATTTGCTCCAGGTTAAAAAAAATATAGATTATTGCAGCTGATAAAATTCATGTTTTAAGAAGCTCAGTATTAGCAGAAAAGACAGCCAAACTCTTTTTTGCGTAAGAGGCAAAGACAGAGGAAGAAAAAAATTTTAAAATACAGGTTGTCCTGACAACCACAATTGAGCCCAAAATTTCTATTGTTAAGCAAAACAGTTGTTAAGTGACATTTTATTATTTTTCTTGCCATGGTTGTTAAGTGAATTGCAACAGTTGTTAAGTTAGTAACATGGTTGTTTTGACCGTCATAAACATGAGCCAGTTGCCAAGGGTTTGAGTGGCCAGAGGATGCTGCAATGGCCATAAGCATGAAAAATGGTCATAAGTCACTTTTTTCAGTGCTATTGTAACTAAAGAAATAGTTATATGTTGAGGGCAACCTCTGCCCTTCTTTGGATTTTGCAGCAGATATGGCAGCAAAGAAATTAAAAGCTTCTTAAGAAGTTTTATTTAATAGCTGGAACAGTAAAGTGGGTGATGGGCCAGAACACACAGTGGTGGTTGATTGATAGAAGAATGCAGGCTCCCGCATGAGGCAATCTAGGTTATGATTGGTTGTTGGGTCCAAAGGGGGTGTTTCCCTTTTTCCCTGCCTTTTTCTTCTGTGTGTTCTGTATGCTGTTCTGTGATTTACCTGGCAATTTACCTCATGATGTGCCTGACTATCTTGCTTGCTGTAAATATAGACGTGAAATATATTTATTTATATAAAATTACAAGTTCATTTCAGCACCTCTGACTTCATTTGGACTCTGGCAGCACAATTCCCGGACAAAGCTTTTATTCATTTAAAACAATGAAGAAAAAGGAAGAGGAAAAAACCCCCATAGGATATAAAATGAACTCTGGGAAGAGATTCATCTTCAGAAGTTGTGGGAGCTTCAACACTGGAGGCTTTCACAAAGACTGCCATCTGTTAGAAATGGTGTAGGGTTTCCTGCTAAGGTGGGGGGTTGGACTAGATGACCTACAAGATCCCTTCCAACTCTGCCATTCTATTCTGTTTCATAATCCCCACTGAAAATGGAATTGATTCCCATGCAAAGAGAGAACAAAATTCCTCTAAGGTAAAAAGACAAAATTTGTCACAACGAAACATTTATAGAGGAGGAGAATTCCTGGATTAAACAGAATTTGTCAAATTTGGAGAGAGATTCTTAGACACAGGTACTCTTTGATTTACAACCCTATTGGAGCCTGTCCATTAGAATGATAAGTCATGACGACTGTAAAGTGGGTTATCATGTGACCGATTTTATGACCTTTTGTGGTTCAGTGACCGCTGTGATCATTTATGAGTCACAGTATTAAGTGAAACCTATTGTTTGCTATGAGTTGTTTTTGCCAAAACTGGAAATACATGCCAGTTACCAAAAATCATGTAAATCATGGTCACATGAACTCCAGATGCTGCAAATGCCCATAAACACAAACTGGTTGCCAAGTGCCTGAAATGTGGTCAAATCACTACAGTGGCCATCAGAATTTTGGATCTGGGTCATAATTAGCCCTGGGGAGGTCTGTTGTAACTTTGGTCACTAAGTAACTCATTGTAAGCTGAGGACTGCCTACAAGATGGCAAAATGTTTCAAGGTTTCTCTTCTTGGTGGACTTAAGGTTGGCCAAATCCTAAGATAGACCAGATCCTTGCTGAAGATCCCTTCAAGTTCTAGAAACCTAGAGAATGTATATTTGATTATTCATGCATTAACTGCAGCTCGGATTGTATTTGCTCAAAATTGGAAAAGCGAAGAGATTCCTACTGATGAAATATTAGATCAGAAAAATATTAGAATGTGCAGAAATGAATACATTAACACTTACAATTAAGGAGAAGGTGCAAACTGAATATTGTAACATATGGGAATTATTTTATTGATGGCTCGAAAAAAAATATGAAAGCTAGAAATAGCTAATAGATTAGTGAAATATAGAAAAGATGTTAACAGAATTAAACATGTTAAGAAGAGTGTTATAGAGATATTATGTATATCAATAAGATAAGAATAAGATAAGAATAGAGAATTAATACCAAAGTAATGAATGTGGATGTAAATTTTAATTGTTATTACACAAGATATTTGTACCCAGATGACACACTTTTAAATGGAAAATGAATTGTATGTACTTTAAATAATTTAAACAAAAATTACAAAAAAGTTCTAGAATCCTAAAGTTGGAAGGGCTCTTAGAGGTCATCTAGCCCAATCCACTGCTCAGTGTAAGAATCCTCACTCCTCATTCCAGGCAAATGACTGATCTTGGAAACCTCCAGTGCTGGAACATCCATGAGTTCACCTCACCTCACTTCTTTGACCCAAACTCTCTAGCTCCAGGATCCCCAATCCCCGGTCCGTGGACTGGCGCTGGGCTGCTACATGCCAGCAATGGGCACAAACAAGTGGAACCCCATCTGCGGGATGCAGGCAGAAAGAAAAACCATGTTTCCTTCGGTCCACAGAAAAAAACTTGCTTCACAGAAGTGATTCCTGGTGCCCAAAAGGTTGAGGGCCACTGTTCTAGCTTGTCTCTGGCAATGCAATTCCTGGCCAGATAATCCCTCCATGAGGAAGGATTATCACAATCCTTGATAATCCATTCCTCACAAGGAATCATGGATAATTATGTTTTCTGCATCTGTAGCACCATAGAGGCTGAGCCTTGGGGGCTGGGGGGGTCACTATGATGTCACAATGCAGGATTTGGGGATGTCATAATGAAGGAGTTGGAGATATTGCAGGATTGGCAAAGTAAACTCTGTATTCCCTTGCATTACTAAATCTAAAACAGGAAGAGGAAGGTCCTGCAATGTTTCAGAATAAAGCTCTGATGTGAAGTGCTGTAGGGAGAAGGATAGTGACCTCATTAGGTGATGTCATGAGTTGATATCAAGTGAGATAAAGACAAGATGATCCACCTTCAGATGGCCACAGTTCCCGGAAATCCTAAAATTGTCTCCTGTTGTTATTTTTCAATGTGACAAAAAGGGAAAAATTATCCCAAGTGAGGAATGATCATATTCCCTTCATTTAATTATTTTGATTTAAATTTGATTCAAATTTAAGCTCAAACATTTTCATTTTTTAAAATGACTGATACCCTACTTTTTTATCCAGAGGGCATTCAGAGTCACTGTCTTTGACTATAATTTACAAAATAACTAAATGCAGTTTAAAAAGCCTAGCTTTTGTTAATCAGAAACAATTGAGATTTTTTCCCTGGACTTGCCCAGATTTTCTCTCTCTGCTTCCATCCTACCTTTTGTGATGTGAACCACAATATCAACATCTGGACAAGGAGACTTTGTAGGAAATGATGCCAACTCTTAAACCCTCTCAAATATAATATCTATTTCCTCCAAGGTAAAAAAAAAGTCAGAGTGAGCCATGTCACAAAAGAGGCTTCAGTGATGTCAAGAGGTCTTGGATCTGGTCAGGATGAAACAGTGATGATGGAGATCCCATCCTTGATGGGATTCCAGGATTGTCATCTCCTGAATTTGAACAACAAGACACGTGTCTGGGAGGGGCCTGGGGGTTCATTTGCCCCCAGTCACTGAAAGTATTTAGAAGAAACACCAGGTCCACCCAAAACCCAGCAAGGATTTATGTGCATTGATACTGGAACAGCTTCCTTGGACATAGAGAAGAGAGACATCAGCTGCCCCCAATGGCTGCTAAGATCTTTGAGACCATTGGCAAACTTAGTTTGGGCTTAGCATTTGCTGGTGGAGTGGTCAAATCTATTTTTTATAATGTGGACGCAGGTCACCGGGCAGTCATCTTTGACCGATATCTGGGTGTTCAGGATAAGGTGGTAGGAGAAGGGACTCATTTTCTCATTCCCTGGCTTCAAAAGCCCATAATTTTTGACTGCCGTTCTCGCCCTCACAATGTCCCTGTATCCACAGGGAGCAAAGATCTCCAGAGCGTGAATATTACACTCCGGATCTTGTTCCGGCCAGTGATAATGCAGCTCCCTCAGATTTACACAACAATTGGTGAAGACTATGATGACCGAGTGCTTCCTTCCATTACGACTGAGGTGCTCAAATCAGTGGTGGCTCGCTTTGATGCAGAGGAACTGATCACACAGAGAGAGTTGGTCTCCAGACAGGTGAATGAAGACCTGTCAGAACGGGCGGCTAGTTTTGGCATCATCCTGGATGATGTTTCCTTGACTCACCTGACGTTCAGCAAGGACTTCTTGGATGCCGTAGAAATGAAGCAAGTAGCACAGCAGGAAGCAGAAAAGGCGAGGTTCTTTGTGGAAAAGGCTGAGTACCAGAAGAAGGCCGCTATCATCATGGCCGAAGGAGACTCAAAAGCTGCAGAATTGATTGCCAACTCCCTGGCTTCTGCAGGGGAAGGTCTTGTGGAACTGCGCAAACTTGAAGCAGCTGAGGACATAGCAAATCAGCTGGCCCAGTCCAGCAATGTTACCTATGTACCGTCATCGCTCTTCCCACTACCTCGATGAGTCTGCCTTGGGCCTGTTCCTTTTCTTCTTCCTAATCCTTTGACATTAGCCAAATCAGTCAAAACCTATTATGAATATCAACTGTAGAGTGTCAAGAGGATGGCCAAAATGTAATGTGGATTGGAAAATTCCTCATCTAATAAATTTCCCTCTCAATGTCCATAAATATTATTTTTACTGCATCAGGACTTGGAAGAAAAGTACAACTGGGGAGGGGGGATGGAATCTCCAAAGCCAGTGCTTTTCCAACCTGGGTAAATTACAGGTAGTCCTTGACTTACAATCATACTTTTAGTGACCGTTCAAAGGGACTTATGACCAATTTTGCTTGTCAGAAGGTTGCAAAAGGTGATCACTTGATCCCGAGACACTGCAATCATAAAAATGAGCCAGTTGCCAAGCATCTGAATTATGATCACATGATCATGGAGATGCTGTGACGGTCATAAGTGTGAAAAATGGTTATAAGTCACTTTTTTTAGTGCCACTGTAACTTTGAACAGACATTAAAAAAACCTGTTATTAAGTCAAGGATTACCTATATTTCTCCCCCCCAAAACAATCACTGTCCAAATTCTGTGGCTCATAGCCAAATTTTGGATCACATACAACACATGCACACAGAGAGAGAGAGAAACCCTCTCAACAGCCAGGCGCCTTAGGAAATGCAGAATATTTTTCTCCTCTCTGTAACGATGCCAGCCTTTCTCAGTGTTTTCTCGCTGGCAGTGACTCCTTTCAAACGGAGTGGCCCTCTTTTCTTTTTTCTTGTTTTCTTGTTAGGCAAGTAGAATACATTGACTTTATCTCATGTCCTTCTGCTGTCCTGTTATGTTCCAGAGAGGGAGAGAGAAAGAAGAGAGATGGTCAAGGATAATGACTGTTTTTCCGTTTCATCTTGGCCACCTCCAAGCTTGCTGTTTTATCCACAAAAAATAGATAAATATGTTTAAACAGAGGACACAGCTGGCTTGGTTTGCAAACAAGAAAGTGATTGTTTTTCTCCCCATTCTCCCTCCCTCCATCTTTTGCCTCAATTTCTCTTTCTACTAATTTTTTTCTCCTCCATTAGGAGCAAGCATTTTATAGGTCATTCCTAAATATTCTTGACCTTCTCCACTCCCATATTTTTGTATGCTCAGATATTCCAGCATAGTGGGACAAGAACAACTGACCTGCAGCGTGTCTCCTTTTTATATATTTAGGACAACTTTCCACAGAACTTGTCATCCTCCAGATATTTTAGGCCTGTAATACACAGCAAGAACTGCTAGAATGGCCTGGATTTCAAGCTGGTTAGAAATGCTGGTTGCACCAGTGTATCTACAGGTAGTCCTCAGTTTACAACCATTCATTTAGCGACCATTCAAAGTTACAACACCAATGAAAAAAGTTACTTTCAATTGGTGCTCACACTTAAGACCGTTGCAGGATCTCAATGGTTACACAATCAAAATTCAGGCGCTTGGCAACCCGCATGTATAGTATTTACTCCAGTTGCAGTTTCTGGTGGGTCATGTGATTGCCATTTGTAGCTGTCCCAACTGAGCTTCTGACAAACAAAGTCAATGGGGGAAACTGGATTTGATTAACAAGTACATGATTCAGAATACAGAATAACAGAGTTTGAAGGGACCTTGGTAGTCTTCTAGTCCAACCCCCTGATCAAGCAGAGTTCCTATGACTGTCCAATCTGTTCTTGAAAACCTTCAGTGATGAAACACCCACAATGTCTGGAAGCAAGTTGTTCTATTGATTAATTGTTCTCTGTCAGGAAATGTCTCTTTCGTTCTAGACTGGATCTCTCCTTGATAATTTGGCTTATCATAAGTCACTCACTCCTCCAGAATCCCAGTTTACTTTAAAAAATTGCCGGAATTATATTCTAGAAGTAAACAGGGCACAAGAACTTCTTGGCTGTTGAAGCTGAGGGAGATCCCATTGCCTCCCCAAAAATGTGTTTGGATGAAGATGGAGACCCTGGATAGTCAGAATGATCTGAGCTATCAATAGGCATTACAGGGACACAGCCAAAATCACTGCAGTCCAGTGGGAAAGGTGGACTGGAGGGGAAGACCCCCAGGTTCTGATCCCCATTCAGCAACTGAAGAGGAATGGGTCTAGTTCAATTCCTCCCACTCAGTCCAAGCGACTAGCAGTGAAAAAACTGACAGAGAGAAATTGGCTCAGACAGGGGAAGGAGTCAAATACGCAATTAGTCTAGAATCTCTATATGAGCATAAGAAGCAACACCTAACATTTTGCTCTTAAATGCCACTTTGTTTCACCTAAGTACAAACCGCCAGTCTGAGATGATTCCTATATTATATGTTGTTGTTAGTTGCAACCACATGGACAATGTTCCTCCAGGTCTTCCTGTCCTCTACCATCTTTTGGAGTCCATTTAAGCTCTCACCTACTGCTTTGTTGACTCCATCCAGCCACCTCATTCTTTGTTGTCCTGTTCTTCTTTTGCCCTCAATTGTTCCCAGCATGAGCCTCTTCTCCAGGGAGTCCTTCCCTTTCATCAGGTGGCCAAAGTCTTTGAGTTTCATCTTCAGGATCTGGCCTTCTAAAGAGCAATCAGGGTTGATCTCCTCTGGGACTGACCGGTTTGATCACTATATTTGATCGATATATTACATAGGCTTGAGCAATAAAATAGCTAGTTGAACTCTTCACATGTGGATTTGATTGTTCGTGCCTGACAGAAGCAGAGACACCCAGGTTGAAGGCCATCGGGTAGCAACCCTAAACCTCTCCACTTTCATAAGATGGGATGGTAAGGAAATACAGGAGGAGAGAGAGCTGTGCACAATGCCCTGGGTTTCATTGGACACCAACCCAGGAGACAGGAGTCGTTTGGACTCCATCAGATGCTGAAGATCCCAGCTTCATACTGATCTGAGTAGGGGAGCAGAAGATGTAAACAAGCAGCTGTCTTTTACTGACAGTCCAAAGGCTAGAGATAAGAGGATACAGAAGCGCCTTCTTCCACAAGGGGAATGTTGCAAGAGAGTATGAAGAAGTCTGATCTGACTGGGTATAAATTCTGAACTAGCATTCCTGCTTGCTCAGAAACCGCCAAGCTTTGAGTCTCTTCTGAGAGTCATGCCAGATATTGGAGAGAAGGTGAGAAACATAGGAGAGACCAAAGACTAAAACAACTTCAGGAGAACTGAGTCCAAGACTGAAGAGCAATAGACCACAGACAGTTATGAAGGATGAAAACTAGGAGCCAGGGAAGAATTACAAGAGCTGGGGAGATACAACAGACAGAGGCATGATTCAGTGCTGAAAGACATCAATCAGAGACAGTAAAGTTAGTCCTTGACTTATAATCTCTCATTTAGTAACTATTCAAAGTTACAACAGCACTGAAAAAAGCAACATTATCTTTTTTCACACTTACGACCATTGTAGCACCCCCATGGTCACAGTATCCCGGAATCACAAGATCCCCTTTTGCGACCTTCTGATAAGGAAAGTCAATGGGAAGTCAGATTTACTTTACAACCATGTTACTAACTTAACCACTGCAGTGGTTCACTTAATTGAAGTGGTGGCAAGAAAGGTTGTAAAATGGGGCAAAATTCACTTAACAACTGTGTCACTCATTTAACACATATTTTGGGCTCAAAGTTACAACTATCCAACCATGGCTCAAAGTCATGGCAGCAGAGGTGGTCTTCAGCAAGTTCTGACCAGTTCTGGAGAATCGGTAGTGGAAATTTTGAGGAGTTTGGAGAACCGGCAAATACCCCTCTGACTGGCCCTGCCCCCATCTATTCTCTGCTTCCCGAGTCCCAGCTGATTGGCTGGATCTTCTTTGGTTGCCCTGCACAGGAGAACGGAGCTGGAAAGCAGGTTAGTGGGGTGGGGAGGGAATGTGGATTTTGCAGTATCCTTCCCCTGCCAGCCCACCAAGCAACACCACACCCACCAAGCAATGCCCACAGAACCGGTAGTAAAAATTTTTTGAATCCCACCACTGCATAGCAGCCTTGAAAAAGGTGACTTAAACCCTATACTCACATTTATGACTGTCACTGTCCCCCTCCCCCATAATCAAATAATCACAATTTGGTAACCAGCTCATACTTAATCAATTGCAGTATCCTGTGCTCATACAGTCATGATTTGCAACCTCTTTTCTTGATTTCTGGCCAAAAAAATCCAAAAAAACACCCATTTGGAAAGTTGGATTTGATTAATAAGCATGCAATTTGCTTCACTCATTTAACAACCTCTGTAAAAATTCTTGTAAAATTGGGGTCTTAAAGGAGAAATACTGGCCTCATTTGTGTCAAAATTGAGGATCACTCAATACTACATTGAGTCAGATATTAGTGCAAATGGTTAACATTAGTAATAGAAATAATAGTACTGCAGAGTTAGGATGATCAGCCAAACTCTCTTCCTCAGTGGGAAGGGTTGAATAGCCAGAACCAAGCTAGAGATTCAGGAGATAGTTTTTTGTTTATTTGCAGAGCTTCTAGGCTGCTCTGTTCAATCCAGCTGAGAGGTGTGTAGCTGATCAGGTACATATAATTTGGATTAAAAAATATCATAACCCAAATTGAAACCCAAATATTACCATATAGCTTACAAATCAGCTGTTCCAAAAATGTACTTAAATATATTTAAAACTGATTTCTTATCCAAAAGGAATATTCTGGTAGCTCACCTACTGAGGCTTGGTGAGTTAGCCAAATCTTTGCAGACTTGAAGATCAGACAAAGTCTATGTTAGGGATCTCTACTCTAGAGGAGTGAGGCAGGGTGGAAATGACGTGTCAATTTCTGACTAAGGAGACATTAGAAGTTGACCCTACTGGCTCTTACTGGGTGGTGTCAACCTCACTAGATGTACTAGATCAAGAAATCCATTCCACAAGAAGACTAAAACGACTGGAACGGAATGGAACGGGATGGAACGAAATAGAATTCTTTATCAGCCAAGTTTGATTGAACACAGAAGGAATTTGTCTTTTTTAAGATTGGGTCTAATAACAGCATCTTGCAAGTCTGATTGTACTGTATCTCCTCCACCATCTTACACTTCTGGGAAATAGTGTCGTGGTATGTGGGAATGGTATCTTGGGAGGCAGGATGGGGAGAACAGATGCTGCCTAGGGACCAACCAGAGAGCTCCACATTATGAGCACAGAAGAAGACTTAGAAAGGAAACACGCACACACATACCCCAACTTCTCTGGCTATAAAAGAGATGGTGGGAGATTTGTCCTATCAAACTTGCAAGACTTTATTAACTTAGCTCATCTGGTCACATCTCCTTTCTGATCTACTTGGAAAGGCTGACATCAGTTTTGTAAGTCTCAAAAGTATAAATCTCCCTCCATCACTTTTAGAGCCTGAGGTGTTAGGAGAATTCTAACTTTGTTTTCCTGCCCATTATGCAGCTGTTGGCTATGTCCATTCTTATCTGATTGTGCCCTAGGCAGCAATTCTTCCCAGAGATCAATGTTCTAAGTCAAAGATCTAGTGCCTCATAATACAGCCACAATCCGTAGTCCTAGTTTTCTGTTCTAGTTTTCTGTTCTTGACATGATCCAGTTCTAATACATGGACAACCATAGTTTCAACTGGGAAGCCATGTCCAACAATGCTGGAGAATTCCTGAAAGCCTGGCACTCAGACAAATAAACTATCAACCAGCACACAAAGGTACAGAATCAAGTTATATATATATCATTTAAAAGAGAGACAATCAAAAAGCCAAAACAAAACAAAAAGACCAAAACATCATTTCACCAGCAATCAGCACCCGGATGAGCAGAGTTTAACACCAAGATTGGCACCAGATTAACAATCTAGAGGCAAACAATGAAGAAACAACCAACTCAGACAAAACCAGCTAACAGTAAGCAATACTCCAAACTAGGAACATCAAGTCCACTCCAGCCACCACCGACAGAACACGCTGTTGGTATATACAACGAGAGCGAACCCTAGCTCCTTACTAGCAATGATGATGTAACCTAGTTGGGTAATGAAATGTCTGCAAGGAAACAACCAAGCTCAGAGAGCACCAAGGGTTTCACAGTTCAAACTTGAGCTACCAATATTCTCTTCTATCAGTCCAACCCAGTTACTCAACAGAGGAACCTTCTTCTTGTTACAATTCCACCACATTTGTTTCCTTCTGCAGACATTCCCAAGACCAACTGCCGGTCTCAAAAGATGGTGCCTTTTGGAGGAGAATGAATTACTCTCCATCGCCCTTCCAAGCCAATTTTTTTTTTTTCAGAAAAAGCTCTCTCTCCTCGCACACATCGCTTCGCACAGTTCAGTGAATGTTGGTGGCCCATTGCCAAGTTGGTGTCATCTCCAGCCAGATAATCCTTCCTTCTTGGGAGAACAACGTATCAAGAAAGCCGGATTCGAATTTCCAGATCTGCAGAAGACATGCATCAGCCAAGCCAGAGATGTAAACTTTAAGCCCGTTGGGGTAACATTTGACAGTTGGGATAATCCAGTGGGACTACTCGGACGGCCAGAATCTCTGATGTGGACCAGCTGCTTTTAAGTTTTGGTCTGTGCAAAATTCAGAGGGAATTGCAACCCGGCAGAGTGGCGGAAGGAGGGGTGGGGGGAGGAAAGAGAGTGCAAACTTCTCCCTTGATTCCTCACTAACCAGGCAGAAGAAATGGAGCGTGTTATTAAAATCCCATTAATGCACATTTTGCATATTCAATATCCAGAATTCTATCAGAGAAAACCGTGGCAGGCCACGACTTCATGCGTTGCCCCTGCTGGATCAGTAATTCCCTGCCTTGTAGGTACAAGAGATCCAGCATTATTAGAATTCTCTGCGAGTGTGATGACATTGTCTGCCTTTGGAAGCATCTGCCTTGGGTGGGCAGAGAATTCTAACAGCCTCTTGAAGATCTCGGAAGGAGACAGCTTTTGAAAGTCTGCCTTTGCCAACGGAGTTTTCCCGAACACGAGACGTAGCCTGATTAAGAGCTGTGTCAGAAACTCGGAAAAGCTGAACAGTGACGGGTTAAAACATGTGCAAGGTTTGGTGACTAGCTCTAGCAGATTCCATGATTAACTTGGTGCTAATCATGCTGTACCATGTAAGATACTATTTCTCAAACTCGGTGGCTTTAAGATAGAACATGGGGTTGGAAGGGACCTCAGAGGTCTTCCAGTCCAACCCTCTGCTCGAGCAGGAGACCCTATACCATTTAAGATAAATGATTGTCCAGTCTTATTTTGAAAACCTCCAGTGATGGAGCACACACAATTTCTGAAAGTAAATTGTTCCATTGGTTGATTGCTCTCACTGTTAGGAAATTTCTCTGTAGTTCTCTAGGTTGCTTCTCTTCTTGGTTAGTTTCCATTGTTTCTCCTATTGCCTTTTGGTGCTTTGGAGAATAGTTTGATCTCCTCATCTTTGTAGGGGCCCCTCAAATATTGGAACACTCCTATCATGCCTCCCCTAGTCCTTCTTTTCATTAGAGTAGACATACCCTGCATCCGTTCTTTGTGTGTCCAGCCCCCAATCATTCTTCTTGATCTTCTCTGCACTTTTTTTTCAAGAGGCTCAACATCTTTCTTATATTGTCACAACCAGAACTGGATGCTATATTCCAAGTGTGGTCTTCCTTGCTGGCTGGGGAATTCTGGGAGTTGAAATTCACCCATCTTAAATTAAAGCAGCCAAGTTTGAAAAACACTGTTTTTTCTTCCCAGACTTCTTGTACAAACTTCAGCCTTCAAACTCCAAAATGGGAGGGATAAGTGAGGTCCAGTCCTTTTGGTTGTTCATAAGACCGTGAAAATTTGGATGTTTCCTCAGGCATTTGGGCTGGGAATTTTAAGCAACCCTATGGATGGATTTATTTATTTGTTCTGGATTGTTCTGGAGTAGAATTTTGGACCCAAGCATATGCTATTTTCTATCATTATGGTTTTTATCTGATATATTAGATTTTATTTGAATCTATTGTGTGACCCCTCCCCTGATTCACTGTTGTGGCTATCTAAGTAAATAAATAAAGCACTTGAAGGTCATGATGTCATCACACATCCCTTGTGTGACAAAGTTGTGATGCGTGCAATGTCACCGTGGTATTTCTTCTATTTCCTTGAAGGAACAAGCCAGGAGAAACTCTAGAAAAGTCCCATAGACCTTTTAATGTTCCTCTTGGTCCTTTAAAGCATTGTTACTCAACACTGGTAACTTTCAGATGTACCGACTTCAACTCCTAGAATTTCCCAGCCAGCAAGGAATTCTGGAGTTGATCCACACATCTGAAAGCTCCCAGCATTGAGGAACACTGCTTCAGATTAAGTCTGCCTTCATTGGTTGTCCAGCTAACAGCACCTAAACAATGTTGGCTGGGTGGGTCAAGCTTGATTAATATTTGGAAACAAAACCACTTAGAAATTTCAGGATTGCAGACTAGACTAGGAAGTCAATGAAAGATCCTGAAAGACACAGAGACAAATCACTGTTATCTCATTGGCAGGAAAATGATTGGAACCATAAAGTCAATAAGAGTCAAATCAATTTCCTCCTCCTCCTCCTCCTCCTCCTCCTCCTCCTCCTCCTCCTCCTCCTCCTCCTCCTTTTTCCTTCTCCTCCTCCATCTTCTCTTCCTTCTCCTCCTCATCCTCCTCCTTCTCAGCACCATGCATAGATAGTCCTCAACATACTATCAGAACTGAGCCCAAAATATCCATTGCTAAGTGAGACAGTTGTTCAGTGAGTCTTGCTCTGTTTTATGACCTTTCTG
Organism: Laticauda colubrina; assembly: GCA_015471245.1. Taxonomy (NCBI): domain Eukaryota; kingdom Metazoa; phylum Chordata; class Lepidosauria; order Squamata; family Elapidae; genus Laticauda; species Laticauda colubrina. The sequence continues at coordinate 25,853,278 of BLBF01000042.1, read as the reverse complement.
GCCACAATTGTTAAGTGAATCACTGCAGTTGTTAAGTTAGTAACACAGATGTTAAGTGAATCTGGCTTCCTTATTGATTGTGCTTGTCAGAAAGTTGCATAACGTGATCACATGACCCCAGGACACTGCAACCGTCATAAATTCAGTACATGCCATTTACCAAATGTCCCAGTTTTGGTCATGTGACCACAGGGATGCTGCAACTGTTATAAGTGTGACAAATGGTCAAGAGTCACTTTTTTCAATGCTGATATAACTTCCAATGGTCACTAAATGAATGGTTATAAGTCAAGGCAGAGAAGTCCCTTTTCTACCAGTGCACAATTTGTGAGGCACAAAGTTTCTTCCAGCATCTCTATGAGGGGAGTCCCAGATGTTGAGTATGGGCAACAGTTTCAGGACCCAATTGGGGCCCAATTGTTCACAGATCTTTGCTTTTACTAGCTGGGAACTTCTGGAAATTGAAATCCACATATTGTATCTAAAAGATGCTAAGCTTGAGAAACATTACGCTAGATAATGCTTTTAAGAGATCCCCTTGTGAGAAGTTTTATATAAATTATATTTTACTGTCTATACTGTTTCCATCTTCCCTTAATAAGGGAAGATGGAAACAGTATAGACAGTAAAATATATTTTGATATTATATTTTCGGAATATTATCGGAATCCACAATGATCTGAGAATCAGCGACTCCACTAGATAATTGACGGTCAGAATGAGACTAAACTAATCAAGTAAAAAATAACAAACAGGGGAAAATCCCTTTCTCAAACGTCCCCCAAATAAGTTACTCAGACCTAATCCTCATATCGAAGAATAAGGTCTGCAGTAGAGTTAATTAAATTATGTCTCCCAGAGGATCTGCATGTTCACAAGAATAAACATACCTACATAGATGCCCCTCAAGCATCACCCTAGAATTAGCATGTGACACTCCAGACAAACTTCCCCCATAAAAATCTGTGGATGCACCCCATTTTTCTGCAGCCTGCCCCTAAATGCAAGCCGTTTTGCTTTTAGGAATAAATATTTTTCTTTCCTTGCAACTGTCTGGATCTCATTTTTATTTATTCTTATGCAGCACTGTCTCAAGTACGAACCCCAAATTATTGTTCTGACACCCTTTGTCTTCAAAATTGCTCATGTTTGGAATTTAGGCTGCAAACTTCTTGTCCTGATGTAGGAATAAATCCACCAGTAATTTGGATAGAGTCTATTTCATATTCGGCATTTATCACATTGCGCGGTTTAGTCTCTGTGCCTTTTTGACCGTTTAATTACCATTCAGTTTTCAAAATGCATTTTAATTAATGTTGTAAATGGGACTACAGAAAATGAACAGCATTTAGCATACAATTAGCAAAACAAAGTCATCAAATGATTCGTGTCATCTTCCTACAGTGAAATTTGTACTACAGTGATAATTACTGGTTTGTTCACGCTCAGTACGTGCAAATGAGCCTTGTCCGTTTCTCATTTTTACAACCTTAAGATGATTTTCTTCCATTTCATAATTTTTTTAAAAAAACTAGAAAATTAATATGCACTGATTTTTACTTATGCCTTTTAGGAAAGATGGATTTTTTTTTTCATCAGAGTGACTGAATATATTATTTTATATGTCTTTTATTTTTTTAAAACAATGGCAAACTGTGGATCAAAATTACAAGTGCATAAAAGGAACATATAACTGCATTTTGGTTTGCATATCGCTTCAAAAACAATGAACTGAATAAAATTATAGCAACCTGATAAAGCTGAATTAATACCTTGCCCACCTCAGAGAGATCTCCAAGCCTCTGGAGGTCAGACTGTTCATTTATTTATATAAAGCCAGGTTAGAAGGCACTATTTCAATACTGATTTGCGTTGCTCTTTTTCTAACAAGGGCAGCTTTGAAAGGTTAATGGTGTCTCCTGTGTTTTCGATTTCTACAGTTTTATTTTTTAAAAGATGCATGTTTTTATTATGCTGCTTCTTCACTGTTTGCTGCTAATAAAGCCAGCTATAAATCATACATTAACCCAACTAAATTCTACTGGTCTACCAAAAGCTGCAGAGTTGCTTAAAAAGAAAGCAACAGCCCCAGTTTGTGGTTAGAACCTGCAATAGCAGCAGGCTATTATTACATGGTTGAGGCATGCTGGGAGTTGTAGTTTAGTAACCACCAGAAGCCTATAGAATCCCCAGTCCTTGGGAAGAGAGGCCTCTTGTGCTTCACCATAGAGAAGATGCTGAACTTATAATAAAATTAAGTAATTTAGATCAGTGTTTCTCAGTTTGGCAACTTTCATATGTACTGTTCTTGAGACACCAACAAACACATATAAAATCCAAAACTCTTTTATTTTAGTTCAATGGCTGTGAATTATCATCATTCACAGCCCAGAATGAGTCTTAATCGGTTATAATTAGTCCCAGGGATGTCTGCCAAAGTTCTTCGCAAAACGTCTGATAAGAAGTGCTGCCAACGACTAAAGTCCCAATTAGCCTTTCCAAAACCAAACGGAGAATAAATTCGCCATGGAACTTTCAGAATCCAAACCAATCAGAGCGAACAACTTTGCTTTCTGCAAAGGTTTTCTTACCTTTGCACTTCCTTTGTACCTTAGGGGAAGGCCAATCCCCTCCAAGGCTTACGCCTAAGTTGCCCCTTTTATCTTAGCTGTTCTTGCCTTCTGGCAACTCTGTGCATAAGCACACTGGGAACAAGCACCCCTTGTTCCTCTGCCTCACTGCCGCCAGATTCTGAAGGCTCCGGAGTCAGCACCCCACTCCCATATGATCCTGGCCCCGTCTCTGTATAGGAGGCAGGACCCTAGCGGAGTCCTCCCCAGACTCCCAGACTGGCCCATGTTCTTCCCCACTGTCTGATTCTGCTGCCGTCTGCACAGGCTGCCGGTGAACCACGACATGTATGGACTTCAACTCCCAGGATTCCTCAGCCTGGGGAATTCTGGGGGTTGAAGTCCACACATCTGAAAATGATCAAAACTGAGAAATTCAGACTCTAGTCTTCATGGGCTTTCAGGAAACCTTCCTTAGATGCTAAATCCTATTTAGTTGCTACTTTCAAAAAGCCCTAACCATGGCCTGCTGTTTTGAGGAGACACCCTTCCATTATGTTTTGATATAATTTCCTTGCTATCGTATAAACATAACTTTGACTTTATTTCTTAGTCACCTTTAAGTAATGGTAGGCCTTTTGTTGAACCAGAGACACCTTTGAATTCTGAGAGAATGTGATGGGAATGCTCACAAAATGGCTGTCACAAGATACTCATCTTTTCCCAAAATGGCGACACAAAACATCCACACAACAGAAAACTAAGCAGGGAAGTTCTTAAAGTTTAACTTAACTTTCCAAGCGGGACCAAGATAGCACCACAAATAAATCTAATAGAACTGTTTTTTGCCTTGTTTTGCATTATATATCAATATATTCTTAACTTCTTTTATTAATGCCCTATCCACCTACCATCAATCTACCTATCCATTAATCCATTCATCTACCTCCACCATTCTACCTGTCTACCAAACCATTCATCCATTTATATATCCGCCCACTATCCACATCCACCCATCAATTTGTCTGTCCACCTATCTGTCTATCCACTGATTCATCAATCTACTTATACTTTCATCACTGATCCATGTCAGGTGAAGCTCAAGAATGACATAGAGCCATCCAACTAATGTTCACGTCTTTATTTGCTTAGACAAATAATAGACAACAGATAAATTCTTGTATCAGTCCTGGAGCCATCTTTAATGGGAGTCTTCAGGGCTGCCACAGCGGTAGCTGGGCAACAGAGGTGATATTCAGCAGGTTCTGACCAATTCTGGAGCACCGGGAGCAGAAATTTTGAGTAGTTTCCCCTCCCCTCTCTCATCCATCCATCCATCCACCTATCTAGTCTCTCTCTGTCTGTCTGTCTATCTATCTATCTATCTATCTATCTATCTATCTATCTATCTATCT